>CM051842.1:79060249-79242084 GCA_028451465.1 Erethizon dorsatum | reverse complement strand
TTTATGGAGGAAAATTTTTAAAAATAAATAAGTTGAAAATATTGTATTTCCTCACAAAGTAAACAACAGGCCAACATTGATATGAAGATAAAATCACTTGAATATTTTAAAAAGTTTTATATACATATGCCAACTCCCCATGATGAATGTAATCATGTTTTGTTTTTAGAGACAGACTTTTGCTATGTGGTTCAGGTTGGCTTTGAACTCAGTATGTTCAGTCTGGCCTCAAACTCAAGGTGATCCTCCTGCCTCAGCCTCCTAAGTGCTGAGATGACAGGCATGTGCCTCCATGCCTGGCCATATGTATTCATTGTATACTAAAAATATGCACCAATAAAAATAAACATTAAAATGGAATACTACCAATATGCCATGCAAAATAACTAAAGAGAAGAGAGGAGGAGTTACTCATTTTAAACATTGGTTCAGACAATATGTAAATATCATGCCAGCTTGAGGACATCAGAAAGATAGTAGCTCAGGGAATTCCATACCCTCGTTCACCACTGAAATATTAAACAGAGGGTTCATAATATAATTATAGGAGCCTTAGATATAAAATAATTGTACAATTCACGAAATTCAATCTGAGATCTATAGCAAATGAGCAAATCTCTTAAAAAACTATTTGTGAAATAGGGTGTGGCGATATAGCTTAGTGGGAAAGTACTTGCCTCTCTTGCAACAAGAACTTGGATTAAATTTCCAGGATGCTAAATTAATGGGAAATTACTTGACTGTAATAGTTTGCTTGGTCTGCTCTAACAAAACACAACAGATTTTGAGATTTAAACTGAAATTTATTTTCTCAGAAACTTTAACTAGAAGTTCAAGAGCAACATGCTAGCACGTTTGGATCTAGTAAAGTGTCTCCACTCAGATTGCTTAGTAGATGGCTGCCTTATTGTTTGTGTTCACTTACAAGGCTTTTTCTCAATACATACATACATACATACATACATACATACATACAAAGAGAGAGAGACAACACTCTGGCTTTTACTGTCTTCTTAAAAATAATGAAATCATATTAGATTCTGTACAAAACATAGAACACCAGAAAGTAAGTCAAAGTCATATGAAAATAGAAAATTCCGCTGTGGAAATAAATACACCAAAATTAAATTTAAATTGGTTTTAATGTTACTTTAAATTTTTCTAAAATTTTAAAAGGTAAAAGCTTAAACAATTATAAATTTATGTTAAGGATCAAACTTTTTAAAATACAATTTGCAAAGCCATTAACAGACACATATTTATAGCCATAATCATAAATGATAATAAAAAATACAAAAACTAGAGTTTTTGCATATATTTGAAGTTGTTATCAATTTAAAACAAATAATTAAAAATTCAGAATATTAGTATATGTAATTTACATGGTAATTGCAAAAGGAACACATATAGACTAAAAAATACAAATTAAAAAGTTATCAGAGTGTACCACTTAAATAAGTCAATTAAACATGACAGAAGGAAATAACAGAGGAAATGAGAAATAAAAGTATAACATGCATGAAATAGGTAAAAGAATTGTCAAAGTCCCTATCAGATATTGCTGTAAATGTAAATGTATTAAGTCCAGCAACTGATAAAGATAGCCAGACTATCTAAACAGAGCAATGCGAAAGAAAAGCAAAAAACATGTAAGACAATATGGTGATTATAATAAACTCACTTTAGGTATAAATACACTCATTCAACGTAAAATTATGGAAAAATACATTCCACAAAGGGAGTAATTAAAAAAAGAAGAGAATGGCTACAGCAATATTAGACAAAAGATGCATTGTATTAAAAACTCTTAAGAGATAAATATAGTAACATTAAAATGAAATGGTCATTTCATTAAAATATATATTTATACAGATATGTGCCACAATATTCAAACAGAAAAAACACGAAGCAAACATTGATAGAAATAGATTGAGAAATAGCTAGTACTCTCATAAGAAAAAGCGACTTCAAATATCAATTTTATTGTATAGATAGCCGATAGAATTTTAATAGAGATTTAGCAAAACACTATTGCTAATTGACCCTAAAATACTTTTGTTATACCGAACATCCAGCAAAACAATAGCACAATAAACATTTTTTCAAGTACACATGAAGCATTCTACATGATAGAAAATGTTAAGATATGTAACTAACCTTAAGTAGTTAAAAAGACTGAAATCATACATTGTATTATTTTTTTGTTAAAAGACAATTTAAAGGGCTGGTGAGATAGCTCAGTGGCATAAGCCCCTGCCTGGTAAGCACGAGTTCCTGAGTTCAACTCAGGACTCGGTACCAACATATGAAAAAAGGGCCGGTGATATCGCTCAGCAGCATGGGTGCCTGCTGGCATGCAAGGTTCTGAGTTTGACCCCCAGTACCCACAAAAAAAAGAAAAGAAAAAGACTATTGAAAAAGAAAACAATACAAGATGGAAACTAGAAAATTTATAAATATTTGAAAACTAAACATTTAAATAATGTAAATTGAGAAAATTAGAACATATCTTGAGTCAAAAAAAATGAAAACACAAAGTACCAAAGCCAGTGGGATGCAACAACATCAGTGCAAACAGGGTAATTCATAGGTCTAAACCGTTACATTATAAAAAGTAGTTCTAAAATTAAAATTAAAATCTTAACTTTATGGGCCAGTGAGATGCCTCAGAGGTGTAAGCACCTGCCTGGCAAGTGCGTGGGCCTGAGTTCGACTCCCAAAACCCACATACAAAAATTGGCCGGTGATATCACTCAGCGTCACAGGGGCCAGCTGGTGCACAAGGTCCTGAGGTTGACCCCTGGTACCCACCAAGAAAAAATAAAAAACTTAACTTTATATGGAAGGAACTATAAATGGAAGACAATAAACATAAAGCTATCACAAGAAAGAAAATAATAAAGATTAGACCAGGAAATATGTATGATCTAAAGGTAAAACAGAAAAAAAAATCAATGAAAAGTGGATTCTCAAAAACATTAACAGAATTCTCAAACTTATAACTGAATGTACTAAGTAAAATAGAGTCAGGACAAACTAAAATCAGAAATTTAAAAGGGACATTAACACCATATTATGAAAATAAAAACATGATGAAAAATTTTACTTAAATTTGATAACCTAGATGAGATAGAAAAATTCCTGTGAATTAGAAAAATTTCTAGAAGCACATCCTACAAAGACTTTGTTATGAAAAAATAAAAGAATTAAACTCAATTAATAAGGACACTACTAGGAGATATTAGATTATTAGAAAATATTAGATATAATGTGAAGCAGAAATAAAATCCTTCCAACTAAAAATAAAAGAACTAAGGGTAAAATAATTTCAATGGTTAATTCTAATGAACACTCACAAAATATTTAACAATTATCTTTCTACAAAGCGTTATAAGAAAAAGAGTAGGAGAGGAGGGAAAAGATGGTGGATGAGTAAGAAGCAGGCAGCGAAACTCTCTCTAAAATTTGCCATTGGAACACGGGAATATAGCGACTGGGAAAGCACAGGAGGAGGGGAGATGACTCCCAGGAACCCAGAAAAGTTCTGAAACGCAATCTGGGACCCCCGGCACCAGTGAAGGGTGCTTTCCAACAAAGAAGGATCAGACTGTGCGCACGCACCTTCTACCATCCCAGGAATCACAGTGTGACAGAAGCTCAAAGCTGGACACACAGTGACAGCTGGCACCCAGGGAGCCCCCCACGGAGGATCACAAGACAGCGGCGGGGCAGGGGAGTGGTGGATAACTGTGTTGGCCAGTGGTGAGTGTCTCTCAGCCACAGCGGTCCCCCGCCAGAGAGCAACTGGCCAGACGCCATTGTGGGGGGTGCAGCGAAAATCAGAGCTGCGCGAAAGAAAAACAGCGCTGGGAACTCGTGCTCCAGACAGAGTGGCGCCACACCTCTCAGGCCCAGAGATAGTAAAAGGGTGCTGAGAGCGGCAGGCGAACTAAACTGGTCTCTGCCTGAAAGTACACGCTTCTGCTCACCGCCCCGACACAGGGCCACTCCTGGCTTACTGGGACCAACCTGCACGGAACAGGACTCTGTCACCACACAGTGCCTGCCTACAGCAGAGTCAACACCTGGAACTGATTCTTTTTATTTTTTTTAATTTTTATTTTTATTTTTATTTTTTCTCTCTCATTTGTTTTTTGTTCTGGCAAAGTGCTTTTTTTTTTTTTTGGTGCGGTTTTATTTTTGTTTCATCTGTTTTATTGTTTGTATCTTCATTTTGTTTCTGTATGTCTATTTGCTCTTTACTTCATTATTCACTCTGGTTTTTGTATGAGTGTAAACAGAGCCTCTAACATCTTTGTGATTGTGGTTGTGATCTATTCTTCCTTTTATCCCTTCCTTCTCTTTTTCTCAACAGTCCTCTGCACCAGTGTCCCAATGTTAGTGGGATCCCTCTTGGTCCTCTAACCTTACATCTAATTACTTCCTATTCTCCCAATACTCCATTTCCTCCTTAACTCATTTTAAATTTAAACTCCTGAGGGAAAAATTGACATACATAGGACTTGTATATTGCATATAATTTTTCTGGTATGTTTTAGATTTTGTTGTATAACCACAACTCTACTTTATATAGCTAAAAGTGGTAAATAACTGGTTAGCTCAGTCTGTAATTTTCTAGGCTGTGTTTGATGTTTTAGTTACCATTATAGCCAAATGTGAAATAATTGTTCTAAACATCTTTCCTTCCTGATATTTCATGATTGAGATTGACTAACGGACACAGAAAATACAGGGACACAGCACCAAAAATCAAGGACCGGGCCAAACAGGAAGCAACTTCTCATATCCAATGAATTCAAGAGGTAGGATCTAGCAGAAAGCTCAAAACCCAAAAGCAAGCTCCACTTGGAAGATACTACAGAGAAGTAATCATCTTCTAAAGATCTTGAACACTAGCAATAAAGTAACCTATCATAGGTAATCTGCAAACATTACCCCAGGAATTAAATTAAAGACAGAAAAAATGAGACGATATTTAAACAAGATGCAACCCCACACATCCAATTCACCAAAGGCAAACCTAGGGGGCAACGAGGTGGGACAATCTGAAAGCCACCCACCTGGCCTATCTGAAGTGGTAACAACAAAGCAACTGAATGAGGTTCTGGAAAAATTAAAACAGAAATAATTTCACAGATAACTGCAGAGATAATGTCCACAATGAAGAGCATGCTTAAGGACACTATAGCTGATACAGACAAAAAAATAGATGAGCTTAAGAAAACTATAGAAACCATGAATGCTCAGCATAGGAAAGAAATGGAATCCATAAGGCAGATTCAAGCAGATACCCAAGAGAACAAAAATTCCATTGAAAGTATTTCTAGCAGATTAAGCCAATGCGAGGATGGGATCTCAGATATAGAAGACAAGCTCACAATTAGTGATCATGAAAAGAAAGAATTTTTAAAAACAGCAAGGGACCATGAAAAATCAATTCAGCAGCTGCTAGATGACTCAAAGATAAACAACTTAAGAATAATTGGAATGAATGAAATAGCAGGAGATATCATCAATGACATTAAAACCTTGTTCAAAGACATTATCAGGGAAAACTTTCCAGGAACAGAAAAAGAATTTGATCTCCATATAAATGAGGCTTTTAGAACTCCTACTACACATGATCAAAAAAAAACTTCAGCCAGACATATCATAGTCAAGATCCCAGAAATTCAAAAGAAAGGCAGAATCTTAAAACCTGTTAGGGAGAAGAGACAAATCACCTATAAAGGAAAACCCATCAGAATCACACCTGACTTTTCAGCACAAACCCTCAATTCAAGAAGAGCTTGGGATGACGTATTTCAAGCTCTAAAGGAAAATAATTTTCAACCCAGATTGATGTACCCTGCAAAACTATCTTTCAAAATTGATGGAGAAGTAAAATACTTTCATGACAAAGAACATCTGCGAAAATTTATGACCACCAAACCAGCACTCCAATATGTTCTGAAGGACATTCTGGAAAGAGATAGGAACCCCAACAGAAGGAATCCACCAGGCAGGGCAGATAACTAAATAGCAGGAAAGGGGAAAAACAAAGAGTGGGAACCAACAACAGGAAAATATCATGACAAGTATAAGTTAATACATATCAGTTTTAACCATCAATGTTAACGGTCTCAATTCACCAATCAAAAGGCACAGACTGGCAAAATGGATCAAGAAGCAAGATCCAACAATATGCTGTATACAAGAAACACATTTAATTCAGAAAGAAATTCATAGACTGAAAGTCAAAGGATGGGAAACAATACTCTATGCCACAGGAACCCAGAAAAAAGCAGGGGTAGCTATTCTTTTTGCAGACAAAGTGAATTTCAAGCCAAGAATGATACAGAGAGATAAAGACGGTCATTACATCCTTGTAAAGGGAACAATCCAAGAGGAAGAGATAACGATCATAAATATATATGCATCAAATACCAGTGCACCCAGCTATATAAAACAAGTACTGAAGGACATGAAAAATCAAATAAGCACTAATACAATTATACTGGGAGATCTCAATACTCCACTGTCACAAAAAGACAGATCAACTAGACAGAAAATAAAAAATGAAATAGTAGAACTGAACCAAACTTTTGAACAAATGGACTTAGTAGATGTCTACAGAGTGTTCCACCCCACAACATCAGAATACACATTCTTCTCAGCTGCACATGGGACATTCTCCAAAATAGACCACATACTAGCTCATAAAACCTGCTTAAGTAAATGCAAAGGAATTGAAATTATCCCATGCATATTATCAGAGCATAGAGCAATGAAACTGGAAATCAATGGCAAAAGAAATCACAAAAACTCCGTAAACACATGGAAATTAGACAGCACCCTCCTGAACAACCAATGGGTCACAAATGAAATTAAAGAAGAAATTAGACACTTTCTACAACTGAATGATAATGACAGTACAACATACTGGAACTTATGGGATACAATGAAAGCAGTCCTATGAGGGAAATTTATACCATTAAATACTTATATCAGGAAAATAGAGCAAGCACAAATAAACAACTTAAGGGTGAACCTCCAGGTTCTAGAAAAAGAAGAGCAGGTTAAGCCAAAAGCCCGTACAAGGGAGGAAATTATAAAGATCAGAGCAGAAATTAATGTATTGGAGACTAAAAAAACAATACAAAGAATCAATAAAGCAAAATGTTGGTTCTTTGAAAGAATAAATAAGATTGACAAAAGCTTATCCAAACTTATTAAAAAAAGAAAAGAAAAGACTCAAATCCATGCCATTGAAAATGAAAAGGGTGATATCACAACGGACCCTGCAGAAATCCAGAAGATCATCTATACCTATTTTGAAAATATATATCCTACTATGATGGAAAATGCAGAAGAAATGGACAGATTCCTAGATGCGTATGAATTACCAAAGCTGAATCAAGAAGATTTAAAAATCCTAAATAAACCAATATCAACCAATGAAATTGAAGATGTAATTAAAAACCTCCCAACAAAAAAAGCCCAGGCCCTGATGGATTCACTGCCGAATTCTACAAGAAATTTAGAGAAGACCTAATGCCACTACTTCTCAAACTTTTCAATGAAATTGAAAGGGAAGAAATACTCCCAAATTCATTCCTGGAAGCAAGCATTACCCTGATACCAAAACCAGAGAAAGACCCAACTAAGAAAGAGAACTACAGGCCAATCTCACTAATGAACATAGATGCAAAAATCCTTAATAAGATACTGGCAAACAGAATCCAACAAATTATCAAGAAGATTATACACCATGACCAAGTTGGATTCATCCCTGGGATGCAGGGATGGTTCAACATATGTAAATCAATCAATGTAATACAGCATATTAACAGAACCAAAGACAAAAATCACATGATCATCTCAATAGATGCAGAAAAAGTTTTGACAATGTCCAGCACCCATTCATGATAAAAACCCTACAGAAAATTGGAATAGAGGGTTTTTATCTCAATCTCGTAAAAACTATCTATGACACCCAACAGCCAATATTATACTAAATGGCCAAAAACTGAAAGCCTTCCCTCTAAAATCAGGAACAAGACAAGGATGTCCACTGTCCCCACTCTTATTCAACATAGTTCTGGAAACTTTAGCCAGAGCATTCAGACAAGAGAAAGAAATAAAAGGAATAGTGATTGAAAGGAAGAATTTAAATTATCATTATTTGCAGATGACATGATACTCTACACAGAAGACCCCAAAAAATCCAACAAAAAACTGCTAGATTTAATAAGCAAATTCAGTAGTGTAGCTGGATGCAAAGTCAATACTCAAAAGTCAATAGCCTTCCTGTACACAAATAACAAACTTACTGAAAGAGAAATTAGGGAAACAATACCTTTCACAATAACATCCAAAAAAAATGAAATACCTAGGAATCAACCTCACAAAGGATGTAAAAGACCTATACACTGAAAACTACAGTACTCTGAAAAAGGAGATTGAAGAGGATATCAGAAAATGGAAAGATATCCCTTGCTCCTGGATAGGAAAAACCAATATAGTGAAAATGGCCATACTTCCAAAATTGTTATACAGATTTAATGCAATTCCGATCAAAATTCCAACAGCATATCTCACAGAATGAGAGAAAACAATCATAAAATTCATTTGGAATCAGAAGAGACCTAGAATAGCAAAGGCAATTCTGGGCAACAAAGGAAAGGCAGGGGGTATCACAATCCCCGACTTGAAATTATACTATAAAGCTACTGTGATAAAAACAGTGTGGTACTGGCAAAAAAAAAAAAAACAGACCTGAAGATCAATGGAACAGATTAGAAGAGGCTGAAACAACCCTAGACATACTAAGCCACCTTATCTTTGACAAAGGTGCCAAACACATTCGCTGGAAGAAAGATAGCCTTTTTAATAAATGGTTCTGGGAAAACTGGCTCTACACATGCCGAAGATTAAAACTAGACCCATATCTTTCAACATGCACTAAACTAAATTCAAAATGGATCAGAGATCTAAATATTAGAACAGAAACATTAAATCTGCTGGAAGGTAGGATAGGTAAAACCCTTGAAGACATTGGTGTAGGCAAAGTCTTTATGAATAAAACCTCAACCGCATGGGAACTATCCCAAAGAATCAACAACTGGGATCTCATCTCATTAAAAAGCTTTTGCACAGCAAGAGAAACCACCAACAGAGTGAAGAGACAACCCACAACGTGGGAAAAAATGTATGCCATCTGTTCCTCAGACAAAGGATTACTATCGAGAACATATAAAGAACTCAAAAAAATCAGACCTCCCAAATTTAAAGACCCACTCCAAAAATGGGCATCTGAGATGAATACAAATTTCTCAGATGAAGATATACTAATGGCAAATAAATATACAAAAAATGTGCAACGTCACTAGTCATTCGAGAGATGCAAATTAAAACAACACTGAGATACCATCTCACTCCAGAAAGAACGGCTATTATAAAAAAAAATCAACTAATAGCAAATGCTGGAGGTGCTGTGGGGAAAATGAACCCTTCTTTACTGTTGGTGGGAGTGTCGACTGGTACAGCCACTGTGGAAGTCAGTGTGGATATTCCTCAAAAAACTAGGGTTGGAGGTCCCATTTCACCGAGCTATTCCCCTTTTGAGCATCTTCCCAGAAGAATTAAAAACATCGTACCACAGCGATATATGTGCACCCATGTTTATAGCAACACAATTTGTAATAGCCAGATCTTGGAAACAACCCAAATGCCCATCAACTGAGGAATGGATAAGAAAGATGTGGTATTTTTATACAATGGAGTACTATTCAGCCATAAAGAAGGATAAACTGGAGACTTTTATAGGTAAATGGATGCAACTCGAGAAAATACTCATAAGTGAAATAAACCGGAAGCACATATGTAAGCATCATATTGTCTCTCTAGTGTGAGAAACTGAAAGAGTAAATAAGATCCAAAATGTACAATAGACATGATGAATCAAAAAGAAACTGGTCAAAAGGAAAGAGAGACTGGAATAGGGAAAAGAAAGAAGGGAAAGGGAAAAAAATAGTATATATATATATATATATATATATATATATGTATATATATATATGATGGTTAAGATAGATACACTACCAATTTTACTTAGTTCATTGAAGAGTAAGGTTTGTGCCAATAATGTTTGGACAATTGAATGCTAATATCTGGTATCCTGAATAACTAACTTAAAGATAGTAATACATAATGCATTAATCATTGTTACCCTCATATTATGTTGTTTTGAAAATTTGTTCTTTTTTTGATTTGTTTTACTTTTTCTTCTCTTTAAAACAAAAAAAAAGAAAAAAAAAAGAAAAATTGTAGAAGATATAGTTTCCTAACTTATTTTATGAACATAGCATTGTCCTGGCTTGAAACACAGAAATAACCCCAAAATAGTTAGACAAGAAAATAAAAGATAAAAGACCCATACCTTTTTTGAATGTTGTTGCAAAAATCATGAACAAAACACTAACAATATGAACACAAATACATATCAAATGTAATATGAACACAAATGCATATCAAATGTATTATGCACCCAGGCATATCTCAGGATCATGAGGATGGTTCCTCAAATGAAAATCAAACATAATAACAGTACATTAAAAGAATGAAGAAACTGTGGGTGTAGCTCAGTGGTAGAGCATTTGGGTCCTTGGGGTTGAGCTCCAGCACTACTACAAAAGAATGGAGGAAAAAACCAGTTAATCATCTAAGTTGATGCAGAAAATATATTGACACAAATCAACATTCATGCATGTTAGAAAATGTTCAATAAATTTAGAATAGAAGAAACAACTTCTATCTAATCAAATTTACATACAAAAAACCCATATATAAGATCATGTGTAATGAAGAAAATGTCAAAATTTTCTTCTTGTCAGGAAAAAGACAAGACACCCTCTTTTGCCGCTTGAATTTAACATAGTATTGAAAGGTCTTACCTGAGCAATTAAGCAATAAAAGATGTGAGACATCCAAATTGAAAGAGAAAGTGTAATATGATACCTACTTTCAAACAAAAAATCTTACATTTTCAAGACAGCAAATGTTTCACAGACAAAAGTACTATTAACACTTAATAAAAGATTTCAGTACAATTCTAGGTTGTAAAATAAACGCATAAAAAGGAAAAATCATAAAAATTAAATAAAAATTATTTTAACACCAATATCAAAAAGAATAAAATATTTAGAAATAAATTTGATCAAGAAGGAAAATGACTTGTGCACTGATCACTTTGAAAGATTGCTGAAAGTGAAGAAACATTAGACTGAGGAAACAATCACGAAAATGAAGAACCAAGTTGTACTATCACATTTATTTGTTTCCAAATTTATTACAAAACCTCACAAATTGGAACTGTGTAATAATTGAATAAAAAGATATATTGAATAAAAACATATATTTGAAAGGAGTAGAAACCTCCAAAATAAATTTTACATATAGGTAAATATTTTTGTTTTTGTTTTTGTATGATTTTTTTTGCCATGGGTCTCAAAGCCATCAATTGGGACAAAATTTTTTTTCCAGTAAATACTATTGTGAAAATTAGGCATCCACATGAAAAGGAATGAAGCTGAAAATTATTTTACAGAATGAATAAATACCTGGATTATCATATATCAAAATATAAATGTTAAATATAAATATTGTAATAAAAACCACAGCAGAATTGGTAAGCTAGACTTTCGCTAAAATTTTAAAACTGCTTATCTGAAGACCCAGTTCAAACAATAAGAAAACAAACCACAGAGTGGAGGGAATTATTTGCAAAGTATATAGCTGTTATGAAACTGTTATGTAAAATATACAAAGGCTTATGGGAAAGATTATAAGAAAGCAATGAGGTTTAAAAATTTGCAAAAACCCCAAATGCCCAATTATAAAAGATTTACAGATGGCAAATAAGTGTATGAAAAGATGTTCAACATCATGTCATTATAATATTGCATGTTAAAACAGCAGTAAAATAATACTATTTAACAATTAGGATGACCAAAATTCAAAACTCTAAAAGCATCAAAATCTCATAAGGTTGTGAATTAATTGGAAACTACTCATTGCTTCTGGGAATGCAATAAAGTAAAATCACATTTGAAGCTAGCTTGTCAATGTTTTCCAAAACAAAATATGCTCTTACCATAAGATCTATCATCCATGCTCATTTATATTTACCCAAAGTTGTGGAATATATATCTATACAAAACCTGCATATGCACATTTTATGGCAGTTTTATTCATAAATATCGAAACTTATATGCAATCAGGATTGTCCTTCCATTGGTATAGAAGTTCACTGTGGCATATCCAAACAATGGAATATTATTCAGTACTAAAAATACATGAGCTATCATAGAATAAAATCATCTGACATAATCTTAAATATATATTACTAAGTAAAATACTTCAATCTGAATAGATTCTGTGTTGTATGATTCTAAGTATGTGAGATTTTGAAGAGTGAAATTTATGGAGGCAGAAAATTATTAGTGTTTGCTAAGGTTTAGGTGTAGGGATAGATGAATAGGGAAAATAAATGTATTTAGGGGAGTGTAAATATTGTATATTAAAGTTTAGTGGTAAATCCAAGACATTACACATGTGTGCAAACCTATAGGTTTGCAATACCAAGACAAGACCCTAATGTCAATTGCAGATTTTGGGTATTAATGAAGTATTAATACAGGATCATCAGCTATACTAACAGAACACTCTGGGGCAGGATGTGAGACTGTGTGCTATTGGAGACATAAGGAATGTGAAAACTACATTTTCTGTAAGGAACAGAAAAATATTCTAAAAATACAGTTTGTTAATATCAGAAAGTCAGTAGACAAAGAATACATGTTGTCAAAAGGGTTAATTAAACACAAAAAGGAGAGAAGTAAAGTATCTAAACATGCCTGAAACTTACATAAAGTGACAAGAAGGGGAGATACAATATTAGAAAATGGAGAGAACCTACAAGATAGTATTAATTTTTCTGTCAGTGGTCAGATAAATATTATTTTTAAATGCACAGCAGCTTCATGGCTATGTTCTACTGAGCACTGATGATGATATTGCCACAATTTTGGAATCTGATCTAGGTAGACAAGTTCACATTTTCTTCCTCAGAGAAAAGGCCCAGAGAATAAATGGAGTCAGATCATAGATTAAAGTTTTTCTAAAAGTTATTATACAATATAAAATATAAAGATGAGAGAAGAGACTAAGAAGCAGCATTAGTGGAATTTCTGGTTAGAAAAATTGTTAAATAAGTGGATTACTCCAAAATTCAGCAGTTCTCATGCTTTATTCTGTTTGACCTACAAAAACACAATTTCTTTTTAAAATGCTGGTTTTGATACTAAGAATAAAATGCAATTTACAAACAAAAACAAACATGCACACATGTCATATATTATGATTAGGCAAATATGTCTATATGCATATCTTTCTGAATCTCTGTGACAAAATCTGAAACTATCAATTATTTCAAATTTGGAAATTTAAAAGTTATTAATATTTGCATTGAAAAACTGGTTAGCAGGTATGGAGTGATTTTTATTTTATTTTAATAAATGATCATGTATCCAACATCAATCATAGTCTATATGTGACAATAAGTTTGTACTTTCTCCATAATGTCTGTGCTCATATTTCATTTTTTGTTTTACCAAAACTGAAGTTTGTATATATGTATGTATAAATATATATTACTAGTGATTAAACTCAGTCTCACACATGATGAGAAAGCACTTTAACATTGAGCTACATCTCCAGTACTTTTTAAATATTCTGGCTTGAGACAGCATCTGAACAAGTTGCCCATACTGGCATATAACTTTTGATCTTCCATCCACATTCCCCTTCCTAAGAGAGACTACAGCGGTACTCCACTAAAATTGGGTCAAGTTTTATAAATTTTCAAGTTACTGTCTGTCTTATAACTTCCCACACACATTCCAAATATTTATATTAGGATATTTTCTCATACTTCACAATTTTCTTTCTCAATGTGATATTTCTCTATGTGATACTTTTAATATAACATACATTTGGGACAACAGGTCTCTGGTCATTTAAATTATTGTTCTTCCTCAAAGCATATCAGAATGAAGGTTGTGAACACACTTGCGCACATAAAAATGAATGGATGCAGAAATTTCCCAAAAAATGTTTATAAAAATGCTTATAAAAGTGAAAGCTGATAATAGAAATGCAAATTCTGAAACTAGCACATTTCATGGAGAAAAATAATAACCTGCATAATGTCATTCTTAGACTATATATTTTAGTGGACTTTGTTTAACTGAGTTGAAATGATAATTTTCTTTTTATGTGGATAGAGAGAAATGACAATTCTCCCTGCAGTAATGGTGATGTAATATGCTAGTTATCTAGGAAACAAAATAGCAGAAAAGGAAGTTATTCAATCACAGGAAGATGATTTGAATTCTTCACAGGAATTTTTGGTCAAGTTCATATATTTTATATATGGTATATCATTGTACATTATCTGATTAAACTTTGCTACATATCTGTTTTACTCAACTGTATCATACTATACCTTTCTGTAAGGAT
The DNA here is from genome assembly GCA_028451465.1 of Erethizon dorsatum. Taxonomy (NCBI): domain Eukaryota; kingdom Metazoa; phylum Chordata; class Mammalia; order Rodentia; family Erethizontidae; genus Erethizon; species Erethizon dorsatum. Next base: position 79,227,504 of record CM051842.1, on the reverse strand, counting down.
CACACTAGTTGAAGAAGTCACTAAACAAGAAAAGCAAATTTTTCACATAGATGCATGGTTCCATACTAGCAGAAATTTGGCTATGCATGCAAAATATACAATTGTAAGTAGGTTGGGACAACCTGACCTACTGAACTCAAATAAAAACTCAAGCTTCCAATGAAATTCTTTAAACAAATCTCAGCAGCTAACAAGGAAAATTTAAAGCATTTTGTTTCACTTTTTCATTGTCAGAATTGACAAAATGCTAAAGAATATTATTGACCAAGAGCATGAAAATTAATCCTGAAATAAAACCAGCAGTTCTAACAAATATACATGCATAAATTAATGTTTGACCATAGACAGAACAGGTTTATTAAGAAAAGACATTACAAAAATGGTAATAGTGAAAAGAGTTATGCAGGATGTCAATCAAATTTTGCAAATACGACCACACATTTTCCTTGAAATAGATTCAGTTCACCAGTATGCTTAAAATACAGCAAATAGTTTTTCTTGTTTGAAAAAGAGTGCAAACTGAATGGCAAAATGAATAATGTTGGTTCCTAGCAATATGGCAGTAGAAAATAAGACAGTGGAGGGGCCGGTGAGATGGTTCAGTGGCATAAGCGCCTGCCTGGCAAGCGCGTTGACCTGAGTTCAACTCCTGGAACCCACATACAAAAAAAGGGCCACTGATACCACTCAGCGGCACGGGCACCCGCTGGTGCATGAGTACCTGAGGTCAACCCCCGGTACCCACAAAGAAAAAATAAATAAATAAGACAGTGGAGACATAATCTAAAGAGAAGTTTGGTGAAATTTACACACTGAGAAAGGACAAATTTTAGTCTTAGAAGTCAAACACAAACATTAAAACACACTTATTATGAGATATATTTTTTGCAAAGTGCAAGGCAACATTTCCCTAATAAATAATATACTAATATAATGTTTTTATTCAGAAAGATGAATGCCATTTTCATGTAGTTGTTCAATAGGCTATGTCTCTCAAATATCGATAATGAAAAATAATTCCATAAAAACTAAGAAACAAAAATAAAGTTTACTACTAAAGTTGAATTATTACAGTTGTTTAATTGGCTCCAAATCACTACAAATAGGAAAGATGTCAGAGAAATTTAGGCAGAACTTTGAGGTATTCTGTAATGTAAAATAAGAACCTGAGCAGTGGTAGGATTTCCAATGATAAGGATTTAAATGATTACTCCTCTTATTGGAAACATAAAAATTAAAAAAATTAAAAATTTGTGGTGCTGCAGTGTGAACCATGGATGGAACAGAGGATGAGAAAGATTACACAGAGATGAGATTTAATTCCATCACTTAGAACTCAGAGGGGCTGCTTCTTGAGCATAAGTGACCCTTAGGGAAGCAGCAACTAACTGAAACTTCTGTGGTTATTTATTTGTAACTCAGAGACATGAGAACAATGACATAGAAGAAAAGCAAACATCTCTGACAGTAACTTGCTCTTAATTCTGCTGACAGTTTTCTTGAAGGCTCTGCTCTAAACTCTAACCATTCATTCCAGGAGCATGGGAAATGTTGTTCCCCAAGGTCCCTTCTGTGTCATACCTTGATTCAGTCATTCCTTTGGCCAGCATCTCTCATTTCCCCCTTTTCTTATAATTCAGATTGGGCAAAGGCAAGAGTGTACAGAGTAGAGGGGTATTGTGCTTGATGCATGAAAGTCATCAAGGCTTCTGCACCAATGGAATGAGATACAGAGTGCCCTTTGTGTCACAAGAAAGATCAGAAAAGAAAACATTATTCTCATAGCTGTAATCATCCAAATGTGAAGCCTGATACTAGAGAACCCATGTTTAAGATTTAGCCAGTAGGCAACAGCATCAACATGACCCAAAGTAATGTTGTGAACCTCCATCTGAAGTTTATTAAACGGGCTTGAAGTCAGCTCTGGAGATTAGTAATGCCTCTGTCCAGCTTTGTATGGAATGCACCATGGGGAAGGTGTTTAGCCTCCACTCAAGACTGAGGATGATTAAAAGGAATAGAAGTAATGCAGACTGAGTGATACTCAGCATCATAACTAAGCTGACTATGTTTCCATAGAGCTTGTTGGTATTCACTGAGCCACTTAGCAGCTGACTCAAGAATGTCAAGTCTTTTTAGAATTTGTTTATCAATATTAGTTTGAGTCATTCATTCTGAGATAACATTTTTGAAATAGCAATTCATAGTTTGAGTGGTTTGGATTGAATGAGTCAAAGTGACTATAGCATTCACCACAGTTTTGGCCAAATTAGTAGGTACAATAATAGATGTAATTAGAATGCCAAAAACAGTTTTTCTCTGATATGTTTAAGTGCTGAGGTACTATATTTGAGAGCAGAATTTTCCATCTATTCACAAGTGAGACTAGTGGAGAGCCATACTTTGACTCACTGACTGAGTACAATAATGTGTGTAATATTCAGTTGGCAAACATTAATATTTGTAACAGAAGGAGTCAACCAGGTGGCATTAGCAGGCAAAGAGACAATTGCTTTAAAGGATCTGTAACAATGATTAGAGGAATTATACTCAGTTATAGTTCGTTCTTCATTAATGAGGGCTCGATAAGGGCTGCACAGAAAGTACAGATAATAACATGGTCAGATGTATCATTAGAAATCCAAGTGAGTTTATCTATATGTTGATAATTACTAATTCTAATAATACAAGGGAAGAAGGAATTAGCTAGGTGTCAGAAGTATGTCTTGATAGGGAAAAGTAAGTTCTTGAGGAGAAGCATAATAAGGCTCCAGCAAACCCAGGATTCCATAAATGTGGGTTGCCAAAGTAAGTAAAACCCAAAGCATAATTCCCGGCAGAATTAGACTTTAATGCCATCAAATTAGGGTTTCTACAATTTTCTTAGTTTAGATTATAAGCAAGATGAATAACAGAGATATTGGTGGACCAGCTTGAAGTCCACTCTAAATCTGGGCCATCCTCTTTAGGACAAACAACATTGAGGACAAATAGGAACACTATTGGTATTATTGGTGACTATGCATAATGAAGATATTTCTGCCAGGAAATGCCCTGCATGGTGTAATGAGCATTAACCACTGAAATAGCCAGGGAGGCTTAGTCCCTCCCATGTTTCCTTAGGGGTTCAGAGGGTGGTGGTTAACCTCTGCCTGTATATGAGATGTCATTAGAAGTAAAGGTTAGTTTAGAATCTCCCCATGTAATTATGTCAAAGATAGGTGAGGTAAGAATGAGTCCAATAATTCATGTCAGTTTAGGTATACATATCAGCAAACTCAGAATGATAAGGAGTATATTTAAATTTGTAATTCTAAAGTTACAAGTGACTTGCACAATTATTTCAAGAAACAGTTTTTCAGAACTGAAGGTAATTCTCATGCTTTACAGTATCTCAGTTGGTGCCAAATGATATGGAAGCACAGCCTTTGAAAGAACCAAAAGAAAACCTGTGCGTGACATGAAGAAACATTTATCCAAATTTGTGACTTTTTAAGAGTGTTATCTGAGAAGGAAGTATCCATCTATAGATATATTTTATGTATCATTATTTGGGCTGTACCACATTTGAGCATCTTTATGTGTTGTAAGCATACACCTTGAAAAAGTATTTTTGTCTATTGGCTGGCTGTTTCATGTTAAATTGGCAGTATATTTTATCATAAATAGTTGGAGAACAAGTAACAGAGAAGCCAGATATTTGAATCTAAAAGTTTACCATCATAGATAATTAAGACTGAAAGTCACTAATGTGATGAGATTTTTTTTAGTATTGTATCTTTGAAGACCTATACATTTGAGTTATATAAATATGTTTAACATGCCATATAGTCAGGAATAATAGATGTTATAAACCAGGTTGGAACTGCTTGAGAAGGCAGCTTTGTCTTGTGTTTTTTTATTTTCCAATTTAGGTGCCTGTGCTAGTCACACAAAAAAGCTCATATTTAATATTAATTTCAGAAATGAAAATTATAACCTTTGTCTGAAAGCATCGGTTAAATTGGAGAGGATAGTTGAGATCTGGAGAGGAGTGACTGATGAGAGTCAGGGCCATAGACCTCAAATATTTTTTTAGCAACAGAAATATTTTAAAAGGGAGTAGCTTGGGCTCAGTCAAATCAAGAAGCAAACATACATATCTTTGCACTCTCCACAAATTTGAGTTGGTATTTTGTTTAATTGATATGCTTAAAATATTTGTGCTTTGAAAAATCATAGACTGCAATTACAGTGTTAAATCGCTCTTTCTGGTTTCTGCTGGTTCTAAGATACATTTTGCTACTCAAGGTTACTTGAAAGTCTTGCTGGTAACCAGTCAAATTTAGAATGTAACAATTTGAGACAAGCAGTTGCAATCAAGTTCGTTATAGAAAGACTATATAGTATATATGACAGAGATTAAAATTGGAAGAAAGCTATGCTTATAGGAATGTATTTCTAATGTGAAAAAATTTTGTATGATAAAGGTTTGTTATAGCAATGATTCTGGAAGGCTCAAGCATGTTGAAAATGCTATTTTAAACCTATTATGATTTTAATTTGTCAAAAATAGTCTGAACACATTTCTGTGCTATCAGTGGCAACTTTCATTTATTTCTTTCCTGAGAAATATCTGTAAAGGGGCTGAGGTAATTTTGAGTCAGCTGTCTTGGTGAGGCATGAACATTCCACGATCAACTATTCGTAGTAAGCCTCAGGGAGTTGTGCCCTTTTTCATTTTTCTCAAAATGAAATTTTCATCTGTATCAAATTTAGAGGGGCATTTATTGGCCCAACGATATCCTTTTGTACATTTAGGACATTTTTGATTTGGTTTTGTACCAGTATGTGGTTTATTATCTTAACAATCTTTTCTAAGGTGACCCTCCATGCCAGAGTTACATTTCCTGGATTTCATGGCTTGAGCTTTATGAAATTCTGTCCCTATATTTTGGCAAGACATAATCATTTCTGCAATATGTAAATTTATTCCATTAAGAGTAGCTTCAGGGGCCAGGGATAAAGCTCAGGGGCACGGTGCCTCCCTGGCAAGCATAAGATCCTGAGTTCAATTCCTGGTTCCAAAAAAAAAAAAAAAAAGAGTAGCTTCTATGAGAGGGGAAGATGGATGGGTAACCAAGAATACCGAGGAGCCAAGTGAGGTAGGAGAGAATGAAACAGTTTTTCTTTTGGAGCATCTTTTGTTTGTATTCCAGGAATAGGGACCCTGAAAAAGGTGCCATGTAATAACATAAGCACCATTTACTGAGCTGCAATAAGTTTTCAATTTGCAACAAACTCATTTTCTACCCTCCATAACCATGTTACCCTCCAAAGAGGACCAGGGGCAGAGCTGACAAATGACAACTAAAGATTCAACAAGCTGAGGCTCTTAAACCTTGCATACAGACATTTTTAAAGGCATTGTAAAAGCTGCTTAAAATGCTTTTACTCTTTAGACAAATTTTAACCCATGATAGTAACACAAATGAGAAAATAAAAAGATAGGAGAATGAGTATGTAAATACATACTACCCCTTTTCAGTTATCAATTGGATAGCAAAAAGCTCTGCATTGTAAAAACCTAGGCTTTGAGTTCACTGAGAAGTTCCAGTCTACTTTGTGGCCATGCATGTCTCCTTACTGAGAATAAAATAAACACAGTAGTTTTATATCCTGGTTCCTTTTCAGGTTTTGGGATGTCAAAACTCTACATTGGGTTGTAGCTGCAAGTTTTGCCTTACAGTTTCATACCTTACAGTGCTGTACCACTTTCTCTGCCTTAGATGTGAAGTTTTTTTCTCACTTTGGGCTCCACTTATCACAGTGTGTGAATATAGTGGCACAGAGGATGAGAAAGATCAATCAGAGATGAGATTTAATTCAATCACTGAGGACTCAGAAGGGCTGAGCACAAGAAAGCCTCAGGTAAACAGCAACCAACTGAGACCTTCATGGTTATTTATTCATAACTAAAGGACATGTGGAAAAATATGTAGAAGAAAAACATTTTGAGACATATTATATAGGAGTATTTGTCAGGGGAGAAGGCCAGAATGGGATGGTTTATTACATGATACATATTGACCTATTTTAAATAATCTTATCAGGGCAAAGAGAACACATTGGCCAAAGCAAACATCTCTGACAGTAACTTGCTCTTAATTCTGCTGACTATTGTCCTGCAGATGCTGCTCTAACATTAACCGTGCATTCCAGGAACATGGGAACTGCTGTTCCCCAATGGGCCTTCCTCCTCACACCGAGGTTCAATCACTCCTTCAGGCAGAGTCTACCTACAGTGTAGAACTAGGCACTTAAACTAGAAATATTAGAAAAATTAAACATGAAGCAAATAAAATAAATATGAGTCATTTTGGAAATTAATAGATATAAATGATCATGAAAATCAAAAAAGAAAAACTGAAAATTTAGATAATATATGAAATGAAAAGCTGTCTTTAAGATGAATGAATTTGATCAATTTATAGAAAGCCTGATGATGTAGAAAATTCAATGATATAATTTATTAATATCAAGGTTTGAGAATGACAACGCTGAAATAACTTCTAAGGATATTAAATATATAAGAAAGGGCTTAGTTTGTAGCTCAGTGATAACTTGCTTAATTACCATGAATGAGGCTCTGGGTTCAATTTCCAAAACTGGAAACATATGCATATACTATATATATGATAATATTATGTACAATTTTTGCCAAAATGTAAATTTACTTAAAATAGCAAACATTTTAAAAGCAAAGATTTACAAATTATTTCAGAAATAATACATAAATGGAATAGCACTATACATATAAAATATCTATTTTGGTATTAAACTTTATAAAATACTTGTGTATTAATAGAAAAACTGGAGAAATATAGACAAATTTTCAATTTATGTTTTTTCTTAATTCCTTAGAGAAAACAGCTTGCAGAAGAAGGAACTAAACAAATTTCAAGTTAAGAAGATGATTTTATAGGGAAAAAGAGGACCTGAACCTTTCTTTACCTTAGGCAATTATGGCTACTTTCCACATAAACTAGGAAGATGTAGGAAAATATATTCAATGATTTTCTGATTACTACCTGTATGTTCTTGTATGTATGTGAAGTCTATGAGCACTTCAGACAAAGTAGCAGTTTGATCTACTTGTGTCATATTCCTCAGAACATACCACCAAACATTAATTGACAAAATAGTGAGGAACCTGCCAAATTTTACATAATGGTGCTATCTGGGAAAGGGAAAGAATAGCTCCAGCTTCACTTCCACCCATTTCCCATGTCTAGTACTTCCATTATGAAAAAATCATTAATCTCCAGATAGAAGAGTAATCAAAACTGTCACATTAGGGCATTGGAGGGAACCAATTGTATCTGGGAGAAAAATAAGTGTTAGAATAAACAAACAAGAACTAAAGAAAATACAATATTATTGCTGGTGGAAGTGCAAAAACTGTTCAACTATCATTTAAATTTTTTCTGTATTATATCTATAGCCTTTCTGATCAAGGAAGGACTGCGTCCTGTAGGGTAAGCTAATTTATTGAGATAGTAAAGGGATAGTTTGTAAATGCACCCTTCTATGCAAATAAAGCCTGAATTGTAACCTTACTGGTTTCTTTATAGGGCTTTCACATTGTAGGCTACTATTTCTCTATCTTAATTACTTCGGAGACAGGTATGTAAAAATTAGAGACAGTCCTCCATGGGAATTATTCAAATTATCCGATGTTATATAGCCACAGTGCTTTCAATACAATTTCTTCCCTGAAAATCTCATGTTGAAATTTGATTTGTAATGTAAGGTTTTGAGAGGTAGTGGCACCATTAACAGGTATTTGGGTAATGGGATCTACACCTTCATTAAGTGATTAATGTCACCCTTATATGTCTAAGTTAATTAATGTGAGAGGGACAGTGTTCTCAATCTCCTTAGACAAGATTTTCTGCTGCGAGACAAGATTCTTGTAAAGCAAGATGCCATTTCATGTTTTCTCTCTCTTGAACACATCATTTTCTATTCTGCTTTTTTACTATATTATCATACAGGAGAAGGCCCTTACCAGAAGTTGAGATAAGGTTGATTTATGCTCTTCAGTTTACCAGACTCCATAACCATGTGCCATAATAAACTGCTATTCTACATAAATCACCTTTTGGAACAACAGAAAATGGAGAAGGACAACTGCTTACTCTGCCTTGGCCATTCCTCCTCATGGAAATGGCAATAAAAGTCTGATCCAGTAGTTCCTGTGTCTTTGTCTTCTAATTTACTGCTGTTACTTCCACATATTGCTACCCCTAATATAGCATTCTGCTTTCTTTTGGGATCTGTGTATAAAAGAAATCATTTCAATAGCAATTGTGTACTAACCTCTAAACCCTACCATAGCTGAATAATAACAAAACATATTTTTAAACAATATGTTAAGCTCAGTGCTACAACTGAAAGAGATTCATGCAGACTTCTGAAGATAAAAGCCCTAAAACCAAGGTATGCAGTGATAGACTAATCATAATATGTAAGAAAATAATTGACCATCACTACATTTTCAGAATACACGTTCTTCTCAGCTTCCATGGGACATTCTTCAATATAGACCACATACAACCTCATAGAATATTCTTAACTGAATGCAAAGAAATTGACCAGACCCGGGGATCAATGGAACAGATTAGAAAATGCAGAAACAACTCCACACACACTCAGCCACCTTATCTTTGAAAAAGAGGCCATACATCTTCACTGGAAGAAACATAGCCTCTTTACCAAATGGTGCTGGAAAAACTAGCTTTCCAAATGCCAAGGGTTAATCCTAGACCCATATCTCTCATTATTCACTAAACTAAAATGAAATGGATCAAAGATCTAATTATTAAAATAAACATTAAAATATTAAAAGAGAAACAAAATCTGCTGGGGATAACATAGGTAAAATTTAACATAGGTAAAATTAGGACACAGGGGTTGGAAATGACTTTTTGAACAAAACCCAGATTGCAAGGGAAGAATTTAAAAGAATCAGCAACTGGAATCTCAACATATTAAAATTTTTTCACAGCAAAAAATCAACCACAGAGTGAAGAGACAACCTACAGAGTGGAAAAATGTTTGCCATCTGTTTCTCAAAGTATTAAAATCTAGAATATATAAAGAACACAAAAAAGTTAGAATACCCAAATTGAAAGACCCAATCTCCAAATGGGCATCTGAAATGAATAGACATTTCTCAGATGAAGAAGTAGAAACAGAAAAAAAATACATGAAAAAATGATCAATCACTGGTCATTCGATTTGCAAGTTAAAATAACACTCAGATTTCATCTCAATCCAGTGACAATGGCTATTACCAAGAAATCAACCAATAACAAATACTGATTGGGGTGTAAGGAAAAAATAACCCTTCTACACTGTTGCTGGGAGTGTAGACTGGTGCAACCAATGTGGTAATCAGTGTATATATTCCTAAAAATACTGGGATTAGCCTGGCAAGCGTGAGGTCCTGAGTTCAATTCACAGTACCCCCCAAAGAAAAATCTAGGATTAGAGGCCCCTTTTGTTTTCAATTAGCAATAATTGCACCTCAGATAAACCTCATTGGCTACAATACTGACACTGCACAAAGCTAACCTCAGGCTATTTTGAAGGAAACTAAATGTCCTCATGTCATTGTTATGCCAAAAAATTCAAGCCCACATCCGTTGCTTCCCTATAAGTCTTACATTCCGGTGATTACCATGAGAAAGCCCTGCTAAGTAGAGCAGAATGCTTTCAGTTCAGATAGCGATGTGTCATAATAAACACATTTTCGATTATAACTGTCAGTTCTTGCATAAGTTTTACTTGTATTTTATCATTTGTGATTTTCAGATCATCTTGGAGCACATCATTTGTTACAAACAATTTCCAACATTGAATTTCAGTGATGGCATTACATCAAGAAGGTTTTACCCCTTACAAGAGCCTAATTATATTTTCAGACCTAGTTCTAACATTGGATCATTGAAGCATGCATCAACATTTTGTTGCATTTCAACTAGTCAAATATGAACTCATATTGCTGTTTTCTTCATCTCAATCAAGATGGCCTTCATTCCCTGTGTCTGTATCAGTGCATTTGTTTATTTATTTATTTATATTTTTGGTACCTGGAATTGAATCAGTTGATTCTTACTCCATTTCAATGTCACAAGAATTTGACTCAAGTGACAAACATTACACTCTTCATCACCACCATCACCATCATCATCATCATCATCATCATCATCATCATCAGTGCATGAGTAACCTGATGACTCACTTTCAACCTCCACCCCAAATTGCAAATAAGGTTTTTCATGTGCCATTGTACTGAAGTGGGCTATTTCTACAAGAAAAATCAAAAGAAAAGATTTTAAAAGCAAATCCTAAATGCACAGATATTTAACAATGAACATTTCATGGGAAAAACTCGCCTTTCACTGCTTTGGAGCTCCTACACAAACATTTCTGTTCATCTGCCAAATGGGTGAATGCACAGATGGGTTCCTGTTTTCCCCAGGTGCAGCTACTGTGAGGCACACCCAGCTTCCTTTACGGTAAAATGCATATTTACATTACAAAAGTACGGCATGAGTATATTTTATCCCCCACGACGTGATGTCCAGGGAAAAATGCAGAAAAAGGAACACAGGGTTTTATGTGAGTAAAACTTACCCATTGACCTTTTGCATGAAGGCACACACTTGCCATTCTTTTTACCAAGTAGGGGAAGCACCAGTTGCAGTTACTGAGATGCACAGCTGACTACTGTTATGCTGAAGTACATATTTTCATTTGAAAAATATTGTCAGGGTACAGTGTATCCACTGTAATGACCCCAGGGAATAGAGACAAGTAGACATTTCTTTACACACAAAAACTGTGGCAGCTGTTAGAATATGATCAAAGTAAATTAAAATGGAGATGTTTTAAATGCAGCTAGGACTCAGCAAATCTAACACACTAAAATCATGATAATTTTTTAAAAGAAAATGTGCAAAAACCAAAAAGAATTTTGAAATTTCTCATTTGAAATTAATCTTAATGCAATTAAATTCACAAATGTCATAATTTAAATACCCAGTTCTATTTTATCTGAAACACACATTGTAAACAAACAAATATCTATTCTCTCCTCATGTCAGTGCCCATTTGATTCATGGTTTGAAATATGGAGAATAGATTGATTCTCATTAATTTGCAAGTCAGTAGGTGTTTCTTTACAGTAAACTTTAGCAAAATTCATTCTGAATAGTAATTAACCATGATGTTCTTTATTTGCTAATTCACAAGGAAACACCTTCAACACCTGTATTTTTAAAATGTTTTTGTACTAAAATATAGAAAAAACTAAACTACACAAATACTGAAATTTTAAAAATTCCTTAATTTTCTATTCCTGGTACCACTAGCACAATTTACAGGGCAATATATCTGATTTAATTAAAAGGAAAAGAAAAAGAACTGCAACAGATAAAAGATGTAAAGAATGTACATCTAATTGACACTACATTGCATTAATCAGTAGCTGCACTTATTGTAAACTGTGGCTATGACAGCTCTGAACCAGAAGTTTTTCCTATTTATGCTGTAGTAACTTTTCTACGTATCGTCATTCCTTCCATGAGATTTTTACAGTTCCTCTAATGCATTTAGAATGACTCAAATCACATGCAGCTTTTGTGACAACTCCTAACTCTTACTCCTGATAAGAACTGTAGCCTTTTTCTGTTATTTTTAAACCTACTGCTACCATATCCATCACTTCCACTGTAATGGCAAATGTATAGAAATTCCATAGCAGAAATTAGAAATCAATTAGTAGCCTCTGCCTAAGCTCATGCTGCCTGTTCACATAGTTAGACTCAGCTAGCCTTGACCACTGTGCCTGCTATAATTCAGAAAGAGTTTTTCTCAGCCTTATCTGACTGCATCCAGTTGCTTTGCCCGTACTTTCTATTCTATAAACCTATACTGTTTTGCTTGCCTACTCCAGGAACTTTCCACGTAGGACAAAATAACCCAGTCAAGGACATGCTTGCCAGATTTCACCTGCCCATTCGGACAGACCCCTCCCTAGCACAACCTGCCTAGAACAAATATGCTTGGAAAAATATGCCTTAGCCTATGTAAACAATCATATAATAACCTTCAATCAACTTTGTATTTCCGGCTTGCAAAAATATATTTAAGCTAAACTCTAAGATGACTCTATGAGGATGATTTGAGAACTGGTTTCTCATTAGCCCACTAGCATAATAAAGTTTGCCTTCCAACTCCTCTGGTATAGAGTCTTCCATTTCATTTGATATCAGATTTCTGCAACACCACCACCAGATCCATAAACACCACCATAGAGACTGCCAAAGCTTCTTCCACCAAAACTGTCCCGTTCATTGTTCCATAATTTGTTTGCTGTTATCCACTATAATTTGCAAAATCTTGATAATTCCCACCACCACAACAGTTACCAACACCAAAATTTCCTCCTTTTCAACCATCATATCCTTCTCCACCACAACTGTATCTACCATTTTAGTTTCCATATACTGGTCCACCACCACCATGGCCTCCTATGCTAATGTAACAAGGACCACCAACATAGTTTCAACCATCACCTCCAAATCCACTATATCCACCATCACCTTCTCCATAACTACCTATGTTGCCACCTCCTCCACTACCATAGCCTCCTCTACCACTAATGATGCCACCACAGGTAAAATTCACTCCACTACCTCCAAAGTTTCCCCCATGATGGAAAAAGTTGCCAGATCCACATTTATGACCTCTTTGTGATCCAGCAGACTGCATCTCTTGTTTTGAAAGGGCTTTATCATTTTACAATTATGCCCATTAATAGCTGTATTCCTGAACAACAATTTTATCAACTGTATAGTGATCATCAAAAGTTCAAAAGTTACAAAAGCAAATCCTCACTTTTTCCCACTCTGGATGTCTTACATAATTTCAATGGTTTCAATCTTACCATACTTTTCAAAGTAGTCTCTCAAAATGTACTCTTCTGTATCTTTTTAAATATTGCCAAAAATTTTTCTTCACTCTTAGATAGGCACCAGACTTTACCGAATCTTCTTTAGAAACAGTTCTTTGGTTCCACTACAAGCTCATCAACTTTGTGTGGTCCAGCACACATTGCTGCATCCACCTCTTCAACATGAGAGTAAGTTACAAAACCAAAGTCCCTACAGCATTTTGTTTAGGTATTTCTCATTACCATAATATCTGTGAATGTGCCCCATTTCTCAAAATGTTCTCTTAAACTATCATCTGTAATTTCAAAGATCAGACTACCAATAAACAGCTTCCTCAAATGCTCTCATTCATTTGTATCATGGCCCTCCATGCCCTGGTAGCAACAGCAACAGCCAGTGTTGGGCTGGTAGCTGTTTATTGTTGACATTAAAATTCTTGCATTAACTCTTGTCTTGTTACCCTTCAAGATTGTGTGTGAAAATTTCCTAATGTATGTACTGTATTTATTTCCTAAGACAGAGGTTTTCTTGTTTGTTGTTTTAAACATCTTCTTTTATTTGATATTTCCATAAAGCTACTAAAAATAATAACATGGTGCTTCAATATCTCCCTTAGGTCTCTTATTTAAAACTTGGTGAGGATGATATTGCTTATCCTTTATCAAATTGAAAATTTAAAGATTTATTTAACATTGCTTTCAAACTTATTTTATTAATTTTTGAGTAGAAAACGTGATCTGAGTACTCTAATCTGTCTTTACCAGAAACTGGAAATGGAGGCAACCTCTGAAATGAAGATAAATTGAAAAACTGCATTCAGTTTCCAATCAACATACTACATACTCTAATGAATAAAATTTTCTCAAATTGTGTAACTGTGTCAAACACGCTAGAGTGATCCTCAATAAGTCATATTGAAAGTCATTAAATAAGACACCTTTTAAAAACAACCAGATTCATGACTTGAATCTTGCCAATGAAAACTCATTAGATAGTAGTGACAACACTGCGTAAAATATTGCTTTGTTTTGCCAAACTATAATGAGAGATTCTCCTCCTGGCTTTGAAGATGTTAGATTCTTCAGAAAAGAACACAAAGCACCTGTAGTAGCTGAAAGCAGTGTTCAGCTGAAAGCAAGGAAGAAAATACTAATTTCAGTATTATAGCTAATATATAATACATATATACATTCTTTCTTTATATAGGAAAAGTTGATGATGGATTATTTAATCTTACACATTTGTACTTCTACTATATTTTTGAAGTTTATTTGCTACACTTTTATAATTCTTGTCTCTACATTCATAAATAAAATGTACATAGAGGTTCTTAATCATTTTAATATTTCATTTTTATTCTTATTTTTACTTTGGACACAAAATTAGAGAACTTTGTTTTTTCTTTTGTCTAAGTATTTAAGTAACATTTTTTTCTTGTATTAATAAAGTCATACAGCCAACCCGCCAAATCTTGACTTATTTTTCAGATACATATATTCACATTCCCTTTAAATTAATTGTAATGTAATGTGTCTAAAAATATTTCACCAATTTTTGGAGAATTTTGAAAAACAGTAGCTTAGTATGAAGTAACTTAAATTTTCTAGATTTTCTGGTCCATTAATATATAAAAACTTTGTGTATTTTCTTGTCATTCTTGTTATCTGCCTATATGAATGTACTATGATCATGTTTGCACTGTTTATTCATATGCTTATCACTTTTATTTCATTATATGGACTCATATTATTCTTAACTGAAGATTGTAGGTAGATAAATGAGTGCTATGTCTTATCAATATAGTATCTCATCACAATGACACTGAAAATGTAATAACACCAGTTGTTAAAGCTGCAAAATTAGATCTAATATATGATACATACGAATACCGTAAGTGGAATCACATATTCAATTTTAAATTGCATGTTTAGTGGAAATTGATGTAGAATCAAAAATATTAATCAAAGTGCCTGAACTTATATTTAAAACTACATAATTTGCGTGAAGAACTCTTAGTCAAAGTACATCCTTCCAAAATATAATTTCTTAATTTCACACTAGTACATATAGAAATATGAAAGACAATGCTATTCATTTGCCACAAATAACAATAAAGCAACTGGCCACATAAAAGAAAACTAACAGATTATGCACTATGCAAGTTTTGCTGAAAAGTTTGTCATATAGGAGGAAATAGAGGCTATAAATTAATGGAGAGTAAGAAAGTAACTAATTTTTTCTCAAAGCATCTGATGTTTCTAAAGCGTTACAAAACTGAAAAAAAAGTTGATTTCTAAAGTTTGTCCTCAACAATATTAGAATTAAAATAGCCTGAAAAAAATCACTAATAAATTCAATGAAATAAAATTTGAGGAGTATATTTCAGTCAAATATTTGTACTTGCGGAACTAAAAAGGGAGGTTTACATATTTTCTCATACGGGAGTGCTTAGTGTATCTAGGACTTGAGAATTTGAAATACATCTAACAACTGAATGCAATCTAATATGTGGTAATTTTGATTAACAATTATTTTAATGAATTAAAAATAAAATTTTCCTGTTGACAATTCTATCAGAAGATTAATGAATTTTAAGTAAAGTTTCTAGCAACACTAAATTTAAAAAATTTTAATATGTGTTTGCAATATAATGTTTACATTCCTTATATGGAGTTGGTACACGTACACAGCATATCTTAATTCGCTCTTTTATCTGCGTTCCATCCACTCCATCCTACCTCCCTCCATCTCTTGATCCCCATCCCATTTTAGAAAGATCTTCCTACTTCCTATTATGTATATTTTGTTTTGCACTTTAATTATATTTTAGGTTTTTACTGTAACAGAATCCATGTGATATTTATATTTGTGTGTCTGTTTTATATTACTTAAAGTTATGGTCTCAGGGTGAATCCATTTTCCTACAAATGAATAAAGTTTTCCATCTTTATGGCAGAATAGTACTCCACTGTGTATACATACCACATTTTATTTATGTATTCTTCTGTTTTTTTGTTTTAAAAAGAAAAATATAAAAATAACAATAGAACAGAGTTTCAAAACAGGTTAGTAGGAGAGTTACAATAATTAACACATTGTGTATTGTTGTCTTCATAGCAGTCATTCAGAGTATAAGATTTAGGCATGATATCTTGTCCAAACAATATTATTACAAATATTTCTTTGCAATGAACCTAGAGAAACTAGCTGTAGAATTATCTTAAATATCTTGTGTATAAATTCATTTTTCCATTTCTTCCTTTCCACTCTCCCCATCACAGTTTGTCTTTTTTTTTTGAAATGCTTATTCCCAATTCATAATATCTATTGTACATTTTGGATCTTATTTACTCATTCAGTTTCTCATGCTAGTGAGACAATATGATGTTTACACATATGGGTATGATTTATTTCACTTTTGAGTATGGTTTCAAGTTGCATCCACTTACCTATAAAATTACCCAGTTTATCTTTTTTATGGGTGAGTAGTACTCCATTATATTAAAAAATCACAGCATTTTAATGCATTCCACTGTTGATGCTCATTTGGGTGGTTTCCAAGATTTAGTTATTACAAACTGTGCTGCTATAAAAATGGGTGCACATATATCACTGTAGTAGGATGATTTTAATTATTCTGGGAAGATACCCAGAAGAGGAATAGCTGGGTCAATTGGGACCTCTAATCCTAGTTTGTTAAGGAATCTCCACCCTGATTTCCACAGTGGTTGCACCAGTATATACTCCCATCAATTGTGGAGAACAGTTCCTTTTCCCCTCAACCACACCAGCATTTGTTATTGGTTGATTTTTTGGGGATAGACATTCTTTCTCGGGTGAGATGAAATGTCAGTATTGTTTTAATTTGTATCTCTCAAATGACCAATGATGTTGAACATTTTTCTTTTATTTGTTTGCAATTTGTATTTCTTCATCTGAGAAGTGTGTATTCTTCTCAGTTGCCCATTTTGTGATTGGGTCTTTGAATTTGGGATGTCTGATATTTTCAGTTCTTTATATGTTCTAGATATAAGTCCTTTGAGGGACAACTGGCTATATTTTTTCCCACTCTGGGTTGTCTTTTCACTCTGTTGGTGAGTTCTTTTGTTGGCAAAAGCTTTTTAATAAAGTGAGATACCATTAGTTTATTCTTTATAATATTTCCCTTTCAGTCTGTGTTTTCTTCATGAACTCTCTGCCTACACCTATGTCTTTGAGATTTCTACTTATATTATCTTCCAGTAAATTTAGTGTTTCTATTTTAGTATTTTGAGCTTTGATCTATGTATGGGTCTAGTTTTAGTCTTTGGCTTGTGGAAATGCAATTTTTTCAGCACCATTTATTAAAGAGACTATCTTTCTTCCAGTGACCATTTTTGGCTCCTTTGTCAAAGATAAGGTGGCTGAGTATGTTTGGGGTTGCATCTGCATCTTGTATTCTGTTCCACTGATACTCAGGCCTGATTTTTTTCCAAATAAAATGCTGATTGGAAACAAGTGTTACCCTGATTCCAAAAACCAGAGAAGAATGCAAAAAAAAAAAAGTACAGGCCAATCTCCCTAATGAACGTAGATGCAAAATTTCCTCAATAAATACTGGCAAAGACAATGTAGGAAATCACCAAGAAGATTATACTCCATGACCAAGTAGGATTTATCCCAGGGATGCAGGGATGATTCATCATAGTCAAATCAATAAATGTAATACACCATATTAACAGAACCAGAGACATAAAAAACATGATCATCTGAAGAGATGCAGAAAAAGCATTTGACAAAGTCCAACACCCATTCATGATAAAAATACTACAGAAAATTGGAATTGATGGCCTTTAACTCAATCTTACAAAAGCCATTTATGACAAGCTGACAGCTAACATCATATTAAATGGTCAAAAAATGAAAGCTTTCACTCTAAAATCAGGAACAAGACAATGATGTCCACTAACACCACTCCTATTCAATATTGTTCTCATAGCAAGTGAAGCAGCTATGAGCATTTGTGTACAGGTTGTTATATGAACATTAGTTTTCTTTTCTTTTGGATCAATATGCAAGGGTGGAATGCTGAGTCGTATGGAAAGTCATGCTTAGTGTTGTGAGAAATTGTCAGTGTTCTCTGGACTGATTGTATTATTTTCCATTCCCAAAACCAAAATACGAGGAATTTAGATTCTCTGCATCTTTGCCAGCACTTGGTATTGCCATTAGTTTTTATTTTAGTATTCTAGTAGATCTTACTTTGTTTTTCAAAATTAGTGTTCATTTTACTAAATTTATATATTCAAAAGGCTTACACATATTTAAGTGTATAAATGCAGCTTATGTGATTATTCTATAGATATGCCTCAAAAAATTTAGCAATCTTTTTCAAGTGTCCTTTTAATAATGGCTTTTATCATTTACATATTAATTAATCACTTTTCAACATTGTACATTAGATATGATTGATTTCTTTTTAAAGTACTTCAATTGCCTAACAGAACCTTTGCAGTACCTAAAAAAATTATAAATCTAAGAAATTAAACTTTTAAATTAAGTGAAATTAAAGTTGAAAAGAAATAAAATAAAATCAGGAACAAGACAATAATGTCCACTAACACCACTCCTATTCAATATTGTTCTAGAAACACTAGCAAGAGCAATTAGACAAGAGAGAAATAAAAGGAATAAGGATAGGAAAAGACGAATTTAAATTATCATTATTCACAGATGACATGATACTCTACATAGAAGACCTCAAAAACTCCACCAGAAATCTTCCAGATTTAATAACCAAATTAATTTGCATAGCTTGATACAAAGTCAGCTCTCAAAAATAAATAGCATTCCTTTACATAAACAAAAATCTCACTGAGAGAGAAATTAGAGAGGGCACATCTTTCACAATAGCATCTAAAAAACAAAATACTTAGGAATCAATCCAGCAATGGATGTAAAAAATCTGTACAGTAAAAATTAGAGTACCCTAAAAAAGGAGATCAAAGAGGATATTAGAAAATGGGAAGATATCTCTTGCTCTTGGATAGGAAGAACCCATATTGTGAAAATGGCCATACTCCCAAAACTGCTATACAGATTTAATGCAATCCCAATCATCTGTCGATGGACATATAGGCCACTTCCAAATCTAACTGTCATGAATTGTGATGACATAAATATCCATATTCATGTGCCATTGTAATGCATGTATTTAATTCTTCAGAGATGATACCTAGAAAGAGAGTAGCTTAGTCAAATGGAATTTCTATATTTGGATTTTTGAGGAAGCTCCACACTGATTACCATAGTGATTATACTAATTTACACTCTCTCCAACAATGTAGAAATGTTCTTTTTCCCTCACAGCCTCTTCATCATTTGTTATTATATTTCTTGTTGGTAGCCATTCTTTCTGGGGGAAGATTGTATATCAGTGTAGTTTTAGCTTGTATTTCTGTAATGGCCATGAATGTTGGACCTTTGTTTTTGTATTTGTGGGCCATTTGTATTTCTTCTTCTGAGAATTGTCTATTCATTAGACTCAGCCATTTTTTGACTGGGTCTTTCATCTCAGTGGGTCTATTTTTTTGAGTTTTTAAAATATTCTAGATAATAATCTTTTGTCTAAGGGATAGCTGGCCAAAATGTTTCCACATTCTTTATGTTGTCTCTTGTCACTCTGTTGATTGCTTGTTTGCTGTGCAGAAACTTTTCATTTGATATCATCCCATTTGTTGACTCTTCTCAATAATTTTTAGTGCAAATGGGTTTCTGTTTAGAGAGTCCTTGCCTAGACCTATACCTTCAAGAGTTTTATCTATTTTCACATTTTACAGATTAAGTGTTTCTGATTTAACATTTAGATCTTTCATCAACTTAGATTTTAAGTTAGTACATAGTGAGTGCTACGGGTCTAAATTCTGTCCTCTGAAAGTGGACATCCAGTTTGCCAAACACCATTCATTGAAGATACCATCTTTCTTCCAGTGTATCTTTTTACGACCTTTGTCAAAGATCAAATAATTGAATCTGCTTAGTGATTTTTCTGCATCCATTGTTCTGTTCCATTAACTCAGTTGTCTGAATTTTGAAAATACATACGGCTTTTATCACTGTATCTTTGTAATTTATCTTCAAATCAAGGATCTAGATGCCTCTAGCTTTGCTTTTATAACTCAGGATTACTTTGCTATTCTCTGTGTTTTCTGGTTCCAAATGAATTTATGGCTAGTTTTCTCTAGTTCTATTAAGAATGTTAGTGCTACTTTAATTGGTTTTATTTTAAATTTGTATGTTAGTTTTGAAAGTATGACCATTTTAACTATATTGGTTTAACCTATAAAGAAACAGGGTTTCTTCCACTTTCTTTTTTAGTAATTATTTTGGCATATTTTAGATATCCATAATGACCACATTCACCATAAGGAATTTGTACCTGTACAAAATATATCTCTATTCTTTTTTTTTTTGTGGGTACCGGGGGTCGACCTCAGGACCTCGCGCGCCAGCAGGCGCCTGTGCCGCTGAGCGATATCACCGGCCCCTTTTTCGTATGTGGGTTCTGGGAGTCAAACTCGGGCCCTCGCGCTTGCCGGGCAGGCGCTTAAGCTGCTGAGCCATCTCACCGGCCCTATCTCTATTCTTATTTCCCCAATACTCTCCCCTCCCTTTAACCTTACTTCCCCTTCTTATCTACAAAAGCTTTGTTTCCATTTTTCCTTCTGTTATCTTTTTCTCTTTTTACTTCCTTCCTTTCCCTCATTCCCTTCCCTTTTTCCCCTTCCTATTTCACATTATCTATTATATATACTTGGTCCTTATTTTCAATTTTGGTTACTCACACCAGAGACACAATGTGATATTTAAACATGTGTTTCCAATTTATATCACTTAAGAGAATGGTCTCAAGGTGCAACCATTTACATCAACATGTCTCAAATTTATCCTTCCTTATGGCCGATCAGTACACCATTGCCCATACATGGTCATTTGGACTCTTATCAAGATTTAGCTATTACAATTGTGCTGTGATAAGCAAGGGAGTGCGTAATTGTTGTGGCATGATGCTTTTAATTCTTTTGAGACAATACCAAATAGTGAATAGGTCTATCAAATGGAACCTCTAATTTTAGTTATCTGAGGAATCTCCAAATTTATTTCCATGGTGGTTGCACCACTCTACACTCCTTCCAGTAGGACAGATTAGTTCATTTTTCCCCACAGCTATTCCAGTACTTTTCTTGTTTGATATCTTGATAATAGCTATTCTTTCAGGAGCAAGATGGAATATGAGTGTTGTTTTAATTTGCATCTCTCAAATGACCAGGGATGTTGAATATTTTTCATATATTTATTTGCCATTAGTCATTCTTTACCTGAGAACTGTCTATTCATTCCAGATGCCCATTGTGGGATTGAATCTTTAAATTTGGAAAGTATGCTCTTTTTGAGTTATTTATATATATTTGATATTAGTATATTTTCAGGAACAGCTGGCAATTCTTTTTCCCACTCTGTGAGTTGTCTCTTCATTATGTTGATGTTTTCTTTTCCTCTGGAAAAGATATTTAATAAGATGTGATCCCAGTTGTTGACTCTTTGTTATATTTTCTTGGTGATCAAGTTTTTGTTCATAAAGTCTTTCCCTAGAATTATATCTTTAAGAGTTCTACCTGTGTTATTTTCCAGCAGGTTTAATATTTCTTTAATATTTAATATTTCTTTTCTAATATTTAGATATTCGATCCATTTCAATTTTAGTTTAGTGCATGGTGAGAGATACAGGTATAGATTTAATATTTGGCATGTGGAAAGGCAGTTTTTTCTGAGCTATTTATTAAAGAGGCTATCTGTTTCTAGTGAAGGTTTGGGGTAGCTGAGTGCATTTGGAGCTGTTTCTGCATCTTCTAATCTGTTATATTGATCTTCATGTCTGTTTTTGTTTTTTATTTCCCCAGTATCATGCTGTTTATATCATGCTGGCTTTGTAGTATAATTTCAAGTCAGGGAATTTGATGCCCTCTCACTTGTCTTGGTTGCTTAGCATTGCTTTGGCTATTCTAGGTGTTTTTCTGGTTCCAAATGAATTTTAGGATTAATTTCTCTAATTCTGTGAGGTATGCTATTGCTATTTTGAATGGGATTGCATAAAATCTCTAAAACAATTTCGGAAATAGGGCCATTTTCACTATATTGGTTCTTCCTACCAAAGAACATGGATATCTTGCCCCTTTCGGATATCCTTTTCAATCTCCTTTTTCAGAATACTGTATTTTTTAATGTAAAGTTATTTTACTTCATTAGATTGATTCCTACGTATTTCATTTTTTGGATGCTATTGTGAAGGTTGTGGTTTCCCTAATTTCTCTCTCAGTGAGTTAGCTAATTGTATACAGGAATTCTACTGATTTTTGAGTGTTGACTTTATATCCACCTATGCTACTAAGTTTTATTATTATATCTAAAATATTTTGGAGTAGTTTTGGGTGTCTCCTATGTAGAGTATCATGTCATCTGCAAAGAATGATAATTTAACTTGTTCATTTCCTATCTTTATCTTATTTTTTAAATTTCTTTCTCTTGTAAAATTGCTCTGGGTAATGTTTCCAGAATTATACTGGATAGGAGTGGTGATAGTGGAATCCTTGTCTTGTTCCTGACTTCAGAGTGAAAGCTTTCATATTTGCCCATTTAATATGACATTGGTTATTGTTTTGTCATAGATAGCTTTTATAAGTTAGAGGTAAAGACTATCTATTACCGTATTCTGTAGGCTTTTTTCATGAATGGGTGTTGGATATTGTCAAATTCTCTATCTGCATCTTTTTAGAAGAACGTGTCTTTTTGTCCTTGGTTTTATTAATATAGTATATTACATTTATTGATTTGTATATGTTTAATTTGTGTACGTTGAACCATACCTACAACACTGGGATGAATCGTACTTTATCATGTTGTATAATCTTGATGATTTGCTGCATTCTGTTTGCCAATATCTCATTGAGGATATTTGTGTCAAGGTTCATTAGAGAGATTGGTCTGAAGTACTCTTTTTTGGTTGTATCCTTCTCTGGTTTTCATATCAGGGTAATGTTTGCTTCTAGGAATGAGTTTGAAAGTGTTGCTTCACCTTCAATTTCATTAAAGAGTTTGAGCAGTATTGGCATTAATTCTCTGATGTTGTAGAATTGAGCTGTGAATCTTATAGGACATGGGATTTTATTTGTTGATAGATTTTTAATTACATCTTTAATTTCATTGAGTGATATTGGGTTGCTTAGAATCTTTATATGTTTTTATTTAACTTTGTAATTCATATATTTCTAGGAATCTGTCAATTTATTCTGTGTTTTTCATCCAATTAGAATACCATTTCTCAAATTAGGTATTGATGATCTTCTGGATTTCTGCAGGATCTGATGTGATCTCACATTTTTCATTCCTAATTGCATGGACTTGAGTTTTGTCTTTTCTTTTTCTGATAAGGTTTTCTAAAGGTTTCTCAATTATTTTTAATCTTTCAAATAACCAACTTTTCAATTCATTAATACTTTGTATTGTTTTTTAGTCTCTATTGCATAAATTTCTGCTCTTATAATTATAATTTCCTCCCTCATATGAGTTTAAGGCTTGACTTGCTCTTCTTTTTCTAGAAACTTGAAGTTCAACATTAGGTTGTTTATTTGAGCTTGCTCTGTTTTTCTGATGTGGGAATTCATAGCTATAAATTTTCCTCATAAGACTGCTTTCCTTGAATCCCATAGGTTCTGGTATATTGTTTTGGCATTATCTATTAATTGTAGAAACTGTCTAATTTCTTCTTTAATCTGTGACCCATTGATTGTTTAGGAGGATGTTATATAATTTCCATGTCTTTATGCAGTGTTTGTGGTTTATTTTGCCTTTGATTTCCAATTTCATTGTAGTACAGTCTGATAATATGCATATGATAATTTCATTCCTTTCCATTTACTTAAGCATGTTCTATGAGCTAGTATGTGGTGTATTTTGCAGAGGATTACATGCACAGGTGAAAAGAATATGTATTCTGATGTGTGGTGGAGCACTCTGTAGACATCTACTAAGTCTATTTGTTCAAAGATCTGGTTCAGATCTGATACTTCTTTTTTGATTTTTTTTGTCTAATTGATCTGTCTATTTTGGGAAGTGGATATTGAGATTACCCATTACATTTGTACTTGTGCTTTTTGATTTTTCATGTTCATTAATTATTTTATATATTTGGGTGCACCAGTATTTGTTGCATATATGATCATGATTATTATCTCTTCGTGGATTATTCATTTTACAAGGATGTATTGACTTCACTTTTCTCTCTTAATCAGTTGTGGGTTGAAATTCACTCTGTCTGCAATTAGAATACCTACCCTTGCTTTTTCTTGTGTTCCTGTCACCTGGTGTATTATTTTTCATCTTATAACTTACAGTCTATTAATTCCCATTTGACTTAAATATGTTTCTTTCTATTTTTTTTTGAGGGTACCAGGTTCAACCTCAGGACCTCACGCTCCAGCAGGCGCCTGTGCCACTGAGCGATATTACTGGCCCTTTTTTTGTATGTGGGTTCTGGGACTCAAACTCGGGACCTTGTGCTTGCCAGGCAGGCGCTTATGCTGCTGAGCCATCTCACAGGCCCTAAATATGTTTCTTGCATGCAGCATATTGTTAAATCTTGTTTCTTTATCCTTTCAGCCAATTTGTTTCTTTCGATTGCTGAGTTGAGTCTATTTATATTGATGGTTATAACTGATATGAATTGACTTACATTTGTCATATAGTTTTTCTGTTGTTGGTTCTCTTTCTTTCCCATTTTTTTAATTGCTTGCCTTGCCTGGTGTATTCATTCAATTCAGATTCATTGAATTGTAGTCTTTATCTTTTTCTAGAATATCTTTCAGAATATAATGGGGTGCTGCTTTGGTAGTCTTGCATTTCTTCAATTGTTCTTTGCCATGGAAGTATCATTTCACCATTGATTTTGAAAGATGATTTTGTGATGTACATCAATCCGGGTTTGAGTTTTTTTAAGGACTTGAAATTCTTCACTCTAAGCTCTTCTTCATTTAAGGGTTTGTAGGAAATCTGCTGTGATTCTATTTGGCTCTCCTTTATAGGTGATTTGTTCCTTTTCTCTAATAACTTTTAATGCTCTCTTCTTGGATAGTATTTTTTGTAATCTTATTAAATGTCTTTATGTAGGTTTTTTGGTAATAGCTTATTTGATTTTATATGCTTCACTTCTCTGTATGTCAAATTATTTTTCCATGCTTATCAAGTCTTTGCTGTTACTTTTGTGAACAGGTTTCTTTAGGTCATTTGCACTCTCTCCTCTTTTTTCATTGACTTTTTCATTGATGATCAATCTTTTTTTTTTCTTTTCATCATTTAGGAGCTGTTGGATTGGTTTTCATGGTCCTTTGCTTTTTTAAAGGAATCTTTTCCTGATCTCTAACTGCATATCTCTCTTCTTGATCTGATATTTTTTCCTTACATTGGTTTGTTCTGGTGCATATACTTCCAATATAATTTTTCATCTCCTAGATATCTGTTTCATGGGTTTCATTTCTTTCCAGTGTTGGACAGTCATAGTTTCCATTGTTTTCTCAACCTGCTCCATTTTTTAATCTGTATATACTCTAGATTCATTAAATATGTCCTTCATTACTGTCATTATTTTTTAGTTACCTGAGAAATTATTTCAAATTCAATTTTTTCTGCACCCTTATTCATCTACTTTCTTTCTTCTGCTGTTACCATTTCAGAGAGTTCAATTTGGTGGATTTCCAATTGTTCCACTTCACTGTCTTTGTCTTGGGTGAGCTGGAAATCTGGGGTTGCCTCATGCTTCTGTGTCTTTTCACTTTCTTTTTATTCATTTAGTTTCTGTGTTAAAGCTTGTAAATTGCTACTGTTAAGCAGCTTTATTTCTAGTATTGGGAACTCCTTATTAAAATGACTGCTTCTCAGAAATGTCTTTTGGTGTAGCTGACTTTTCAGTCTGCTGCAAGATCTTACCTCTTCAATTTTTTGTGGATGAAAATTTGCTGCCCATTAGGCCTAGCCCCTGCTTCTTTGTATAATCCCAGTGAGCCTGAAGGTAGCAATGAGGATAAAAATCAGTTCCTAAAATGTATATATATTTAAAATATAAATTCAATAGGACAATGACCTGGCATTGTCTAAAACATATATTTTATCAAGAGATATACATTGATAGTATGACTATTATCTTATGAATATATTAAAATTGAGCTATTTATGTTTATTGAGAGCTGAACAAGTCAGTAATAACAGATTCTTAATTAATGCCAAGGTTTCTTTGAATAGTAAATTTCCATGTTAAATTCAAATGCAACTTATTTTGGATTTAACTTTCAACAGTGAAATAGCTTTTCGGGGGGATGGCATTATTGAATTGTGGAAGAACATTGTAATAAACAGAGGAAAATATAAGACTGTTTTCAGCCCTTCACCTTATTTATATAAAATTATTTTTCTCATAATTTTTGCTGCAATATAGTCTTTGATTTATTTCTTATCTCCAATAACATTAATAGAACACTTCTTTTTGTCATTACCACCTCACAAATGATCAAGTACTATCTCAGCATATTTATAACAATTGTTTTGTCCATAGTACCTTTTATATGTGTCTGTTTTTTCTCATTTCCTTAATTTTTGTTTTTACCTGCTATTCACTAAATCAGGCATTTATGATCTCTCACTGAGAATGATATTTTAATTAATTTTTCTGATTAGAGTACAATAGTTTCTAAAGCCCTTCAATCTGTGCAGGGCCACCAGTGTATCTTTTAGAAAGAGGCTAAATCATGTAAATATACAATATTCAGTAGCCCTCTTCTTATCCTTCTGTGTCTGTAAGTTTGCATGTGCACATGCTCACATGTGTAGTTGATATTTCTTTGGAAAAGAGATGTGACATTTTTAGGAATTTTGCAACCATTTTGCTTAGGAAACACATCATTTGCGAAAGAAAATAAATGTCACGTGCATCCACTATATAAATTCATGGCATGTGTTTTTCAACTTTTCCATAATGAGGAATCAAAATAAGAAAATATTCAAAATATTCTTAATGTAGCCTCTCCCATGTATATATGCATAAAAATCTGTATTTATTTATATCATTTTTCTATCTTATCTACCATTTATCTATATATTTTTTTCAAGAAGCCTTTAAGAATTTACTATGTAATCACACTAGTACTTTTAGATGACTTCTCATATTTTGCCCCTGTATTTTCTAACATAGTTTTCCTAAAAATTTTTCTCATTTACTTTCAAGTTTTGTTTGCTTTATTGAATCAGTTTGCCAAGGATCATACTATGCTACAAATGTATGGCTATTCCTTTAAAAACATCAATTAGAGATGTTTTTTCTTTAAAAATATGCCATTTTCAATTGAAATTAAAAAATTAGATAACAATAAACTCTCAATGAAAACTGTGACAATATTGAAATATTTTTCTATGAAACATTCAAAATGAAGGTTCATCCTTGTGACAGACTTGCGTATGTATCAAGCAGCCCTGTGAGTTGGTTTAGATTTTGATTAAGTATTTTCTAGTATTTAATGAAAATTTTGAGCAAGTTTGAAGGGGGTATTTATTATAATGCTTTTTAGCTGTGTTGAGATAATATTTTTAAAAGCCCATTACTGCTTTATAGCATTATATAAGCTATTCTTACTTTCCTGATCAGCCAACTAAAATGTATGTCTACATAATTATTTCTAAGAAGAATCAGTTCCATCTAAAGGCCATTAGAAATCATTTTACTTTTCTTCTTTGCTTTCCTTTTCTGAAGACTATTACAAAAATTATTAAACTGTTAAAAACAAAGGCTTATATAACTTTATTGTAAAATTATTTAGCTTACATTTTTCAACAAGGTATATATATAGGCCTACCAAACTGAATTTATCTCTTATATCTATCTATCTATGTGTACATCCTGAATGTATTGTCCATCTCATATCTTAGACAGAAAATAGACTGTACTTACCAAACTTTTATACATCTCAAGCAAATTTGATACAAATTCAATTTTGTCCTAAATTTGAGATAATGCTTGTGTTTTTGAGATGGATCCCGCTCATTAGCAATATTAAATATTTTTAGTGTTACGAAAAGATTTTTTACTATAATTGGAGGCACATTATTAGTGTTATTTTATATAAGTAAAATAACGATTGTGGTGGATTGACAACTGGTGGTCAACTTGTAACACCCAGCTGAACTGAATCAGCGTGGTGCTGGGTGTGGAGGTCCCACCTGAGGACTGTTGCCAACAACATAAAAAGGAGAACTGGTGCGGAAGAGTTGCTGCTGTCGGTTCTCCTTGATGAGCTTGTCACGCTGGCTTTCCTGATAGGAACTTGGCTATTCTCATCGTCAGAGGAGCTCGGGACCTCACTGTCGCTGAGGATGGCTGTGGTGAATTTCGGGGGAGCTCCGGTTCTTACTCTGAGCGTCGCTTCCTGGCTCCGGGGTAGATCCCTCAGTCTGCTGGCACAGATCCTTCATCCCGCTGGTGTAGACTTTCTAGCTTCCACCACTGACCTTGGGGCCCTTCCAGTGCAGATCCGTGAAATACACTTGCATGAGGCATTGTTGTGGGCCTTAGGCCTTCAGCTGGACTCATGAGGGCATGGTCATGGGCTCTAGGTCTTCAGCTGGACTCATACAGGACACTGCTGTAGGATCCAGGCCCTCAGCTGGGTTCTTTGTGTCTTTAGTGTGTGGACAGATTTCCTGCACTTTTTGTATATGACTCTTTGGATGACTATTACAAAATAACTCTATAAATTATGTGTCCTGTATTGTATTGTTTCCCTTGCAAACCCTGACTACAACAATGATACTGTTAATATTTGATTTCCTGGGGACAAAAATTTCAAACCACTTATTTCATGTTTAATTTTCAAGAGGAGCAAGTAATATAAATTAAGTGTTCTCTGAAAGCATGGTGAGAATGCATTTATTATTATATTGACTTCACAGAGTAGACTTTAATATTTAGACACTATGACAAACTTAGTGCCTATATAAAGTATTTTCTAGATCCTACCATTTTTACAGTAGGTATAAAACATCTCTAAGGGAATTCTTTAATCTATTTGGTTATGAAATTTTATCAAGGTTCCATAAAACAATCCAGCAAAAAAAGGTTGCTTTTTGTCTGAGAGGAACACAAAGTGAAAAAAAGTGAAAGTAGAACACACTTTTTACATATGGGGATTTCAGAAGTACTATACTCTCCTTGGCAGCACAAAATATTTTATGGATATCCTGTTCACAAACCAAACGTGTCCAAAGTAAAAAAAAAAATAGAAATTATTAAGTAGCTAAAAGGTGAGAGTTTCAGTTTGTTATCAACCACCATCATCATTTTTACATCTGTCTCCATATGAGGTTTTATCTCAGAACAATATGGCTGCTGTTGTCAGACTGCTAGCATCTGATGCATAACTTTCTTACCCAGAGCTTCCAAACATTTTCCCTGAATGATCCTGAGGATTCCCTGACTTCTTACCTTGTACCTCACCAAATGCTACACTTATTATTTCAAGAAAAAATAAAAATATTACTTTGGAAACAAACAACCTATCTCTGTAGTTGAGTGCCTCAGTACCAAACTGTGATTGGTCGACTAAAAACATCAGGTTTAATAAAAAATTTTTACATTTACAGGAAGAACAAATGTCATTAGGATAGGTAAATGTTAAAGATTATATCTGGAATGTTCCCCAAAGGCCCATGTGTTTAAGCCTTGGTCTCAAGCTTCACACTATTGGGAGGTTGTAGTGTGGCAGAATTTTTCAAGCTAAGAGCCTGACACTATATTAAGATAGCATACGCAGGCTGAGCCATTCTCATGGTTAGACAGTCACACTCAGTTAGCCATAAAACACTATGTCATTTTTTACAACATTGAGATAAATTAGCCCAGCTGCTCAACCATGCTGGTAAATGTACTATTTTTCATGGACTATCCTAGCCAAAGGCATGCTTGATTTTACTCATCCACTCAGCCCTATCTCCCTGCCTAGACTTTCACACTTTACAATAAACAACTCCCTCTAAAAATATCTGCCCAGGACAAAAGTGCCTAATGGCAAATGACCAAATATATACAACCAATTATAAAGTAGCTTGCTATAAGCTTTTTAATTCCCGCTTACAAAATGTTTATAATTTGCTGTTTTACTCTAAGTATGGGCTGGGGATTTTTTTTGGAAATGTGAGTTCCCACCAGCCCACTGGTGTTAAATAAAAGTTGCCTTCCAACTTGATGGTTGAAAGAGTCTTCCATCCAGTTCAGTATCAGATTTCTGCAACAGTAGAACTTTAAATTTAAGGATGAGTAGGAGGTTTTAGAACATGGGAAATTTGCTCACAAAAGGAATAGTAGGATGTCTTTTTCTCTCTTTCTCTCCTAAAGCATAAAATGAGTGCTATATTTACTCTGCCATGTACTCCACATCATGATGGTCTGCCACAGGCTCAAAGCAATAGGGCGATTTGAGCATACTAAAATCTCCAAACCAAACCAAAATAAACTCTTTTCTTTATAAATTGATTTATCTCAAGTATTTTTTGATGTAATGTAAAGCTGACCAACAGCTTTGGAATGTGTGAATATGTAAAGACTCCCTAAATCAATTGGAGTCAGTACAAATATTATTTCCTAGGAAAAGAGCTAATATTCACTGGCTGTTTATAAACTTGTCAGGCCCTGAGAAATTAGCAGAGGTAATAAAGATATAACCCAAAAAGTTTATATGGGAAAGATTACACCAAATTACATTTGAAAGCATTAAGGATTGCAGTATTAATTTATAATATGTGAAAAAACTTTTAAAATTAAATGCAAATAAAATTTCCATTCCATCATTCATTGGTTTTATTATCTTGGACAATTAACCATTCTGTGCCTCAGTTTCTCATATATGAAATAGAGATACTAAAAATATAAACTATTTTAAGTATTTGTGGTGACTAAAAGACTTAATATGGACAAAACTTAAAACAATGCCAAGAAGTATTCTACAAATAGTGCTGTTATTATTATTGTCATTATTATTGTTGTTTAAGGTCATACACCTAGTAAATAACCTCGGAGTCAAATCTAATTCAGAATAAAACTAAAGAAAATTCCATTTAACATAATTTTTTATTGTAATGTGTTATTGTAATATGAAAGAACTCTGTATGTTTTGAATGCAGCATATCAATCAGTTCTATTTCCTTCAACTAAAAATTCATGAATGTCATTTTCTTGTTTTTTTAAAAAAGTTATTAACACTTAGATAAAATCATCAGAGTCAAGCTACTAAAAGTAGCATCCTAATCCTGGACAAGCTTGTAATTTATTTTTATTTATTTATTTTTTTTTTTGTGGTTACCAGGGGTTGACCTCAGGACCTCGTGCACCCGCAGGCAGCCATGCCACTGAGCGATATCACCTGCCTTTTTTTCGTATGTGGGATCCGGGAGTGGAACTTGGGCCCTCACGCTTGCCAGGCAGGCACTTACACTGCTGAGCCATCTCACCAGCCCCAAGCTTGTAATTTAATGTAACTATTTAAATAATTTATTTTTCTTATTTTCATATACTTTTGTTTGACACAATGGCAATAAAATACTTATTGTAGTTATAAGGACAATTTTTGGAAGAACAAAGTAAAAGTCAAACTTTAAATTTGAAATGTTAGGGCTGGGATTATAGTTCAATGGCATGGGCCTGCATAGCAAGTGCTAGGTCCTGAGTTTGATTCCCTGTTCAAAAAAAAAAAAAAAAAAAAGTAAAATTGAAGCATTAACAAAAGTCCTATTAAAAAGAAAATTCTATTTCAAGAAACACTATAAATTGCTTATTGGACTAGAGAAGTTTAAATCCAATCAGTTGCATAATATTGATCACTTAATAGCGCTGATGGAGCATTACATGGAATTTTTAAAGCAGTGGCATATTAAATTTTATCATGTAATCAATAAAATAGCATTTCAGTAAATTCTGCTTTGCAGGTTTTATACAATTTAAATATCCACTCATGCATGCTATACTTTGATTCCTAAGTATTTAGGCAAATATCTTACGTGACTTAAAATTTATTTATCCGGAACTTGAGGAAAATTAATTTCTTTTATGTATAATATGCAAAATAATTTTAGTTTGAATATTTCCCTAAGAAATAATCTAAAATATGAATGTCACTGTAGAAAAATGGACAAGAGGGCCGGTGAGATGGCTCAGCGGCGTAAGCGCCTGCCTTGCAAGCGTGAGGGCCCGAGTTCGACTCCCGGATCCCACATACGAAAAAGGGGCCGGTGATATCGCTCAGCGGCATGGGCGCCTGTTGGTGCACGAGGTCCTGAGGTCGACCCCTCGGTACCCACAAAAAAAAAAAAAAAAGAGAAATGGACAAGAGATGTTAACAGTTTTTTTTTTTTTTTTTTTGTGGGTACCAGGGGGACGACCTCAGGACCTCGCGCGCCAACAGGCACCTGTGCCGCTGAGCGATATCACCGGCCCCTTTTTCGTATGTGGGTTCTGGGAGTCGAACTCAGGCCCTCGTGCTTGCAAGGCAGGTGCTTACGCCGCTGAGCCATCTCACCGGCCCATGTTAACAGTTTTTTAATTCACAAAAAGAAAAATAAACATACTAATCAACACAATAGTGACCAAATCATAAATAACCAAAGCAGACATTGTTAAAGACTATGGAGTATATGAAAACATAGTGAGGCATATGAAGTAAGATATTAGATATTTGCAATATCTAAAGGAAGTGTAAATTTTTACACCTCCCTGCAGATTTAACTCTTTTTGTACATATTTAACTTTCTTCTAATACTTAAATATTTAGTAAATATAAATATGCAAAAAAAGAATATATTTAAGTACCGACATGCAAGGGATTCAAATATAACCATTCAAAGGAATGAGATAGAATATGTAATAACATGAAAATGTATAGGTGCTACTAAGTGAATATTTCTGAATATTTTGCACATAAAATATAATTTTATAAAGTATACTTCTATTAAGAGGAAAATGGAGGAACAACATACATGTATAATTAGTTATCTCTAAGTAGTAAGCTTGTTAATCATACTTTACCAATTTATGCTTTTATATATTCCAAAAATATTTTATTATCAGAAAAAATAATTTTTTCAAAGAAGTTAAGCAGTTAGTGGTCTAAAAGCATCAGCAAATTTTGTTCTCTTTTGAAATACAAAATGCCTTCCAGCTGATTTTTTATTAATCTATTGGTGAATTGTATAACAAATGCTATATTTTCTTTACCAAGAAACATATTCAATATATTTAATTTGATGTACCAGAGACACTTAATGAGAATACTTTGATCAAGTTTTCAATATTGTTATCCTTTCATTTCAATGTGATTTTTAAAATACTTTGTTTGCTAATTAGAACTTATCTTTCCCATAATAAGAATATTAAAATTGCTAAGTAGCAATAAAGATAATGCCAGCTAAGCACTGTATTGGGGAAATGTATAAGTAACTTTTTATAACGGATTCCAAATTTTAAAATAGCAAAGAATTTTAAAAAATAGAAGACAGAATGAGAAAAATAACATTTTACTGTTCACTGGGCTACTGTTTTATGAAAAACTGTAATAAACATTAATGTTTTGAAAAATTTACCAAATACAGGCATACATTAAATTTTATCTAACAATATAGTTCTAGTATTGTTTTGTGTTTTGAAATAAGGCTAAGATTGGGAACCCTGGGCCTGTAAAGAAAACCAAGTAACTTCACAAAATTAAGCCCTTCCTACATTTTAGTTGTTTTACTTCACTATTATTCTCATAGAATATGACCAAATTTGACAAAATGTAGCCTAGCATTTTAGAAGCAATTTGGTAAATCATTGTGTGGTTGGATAAATTATCAATGATTACAATATATTACATAGTCAAGAAATAATAATTCAACCACAATTAGAAGACCAGAGAATGATCAGACCAGAGATATTTTCACTAACAAATAATTTACATATTATTCAAAAATCAGGTGTTCAAAAGCCATATCAGTTGAATTTGTTTTGTTTCTAGCTAAAGTACATGCAGAACCAGGATACCTGGTCTTTAGGTATTTTTTATTAGTAAATGCCGTACATGATGCTTACATTCATCTTGGAGAGTGGCCACATGTACATAATACAGCTTACTTAT
The DNA here is from genome assembly GCA_028451465.1 of Erethizon dorsatum. Lineage (NCBI taxonomy): Eukaryota > Metazoa > Chordata > Mammalia > Rodentia > Erethizontidae > Erethizon > Erethizon dorsatum. Next base: position 79,193,264 of record CM051842.1, on the reverse strand, counting down.
TTGGCCTCCTCTCTTTCCCACCTACCTCCCTCCCTCTGCCTCTAGATTCCCTTTCCCCATTTTTCTTCTCGTTATTAATATCACTAGATCATGTTTATGACATATAATGCTTACATTTCATTGAATTTATTAGGTTCCTGTACATAGCATATCTTAATTCTATTTACTTCCCCTTCCTCTCCCATTCTCCCTTATCCTTTGGTCTCCTAGCCCAAATCCCATTTGCAAGACATCCATCCCTTTGTTTCCTTCTATCCATTCCTTATTATTCTTTTTGTTGTACTTTGCTCTATTCAAATGAGAAAGTGGTATTTTAGGTACATTTTAAAGGGAGCAACCCATAATGAAATAGAGATATAATATCTAAAGCTATATTATACTGACTTTATTTATTGTACTAATTTGAATACTTAATTTATATGTACATGTAGACTATCAGAATACATTAGTTTCAACCACTACTAGTTTTCCTCTATTTTAAATAGAAAAATACATTTGTTACCAAAATTTGTAACTATAACCATTTCTGCTACTGTCTTTGAATTCTGCAGTCAATCTTAATAATGCAGCTATATTTATGTAAGAGATAAACATTTTGTTGTAAACATCTTGCCTCAATTCCTCCCAAGAATTCCCATTAACTAAAGATAAAATATCAACAATATTGTATGTATAGCTCTTCTGTTACCTGTTTGCACAACTAACTTCATTTTACTTTCCCACATAACTGATATTATACTAACTAGCAACACAAATACTTTCCATATTATAAAATGCTTATATGTAACTACCTGCATTTATACTATTCTTCTTGAAATGCTTCTTCTGTGCATTTCCACCTGAAAACCTCAAACACATTCTTCAGGTATAAGAACAATTGTCAAAGCTAAATTTTTTTGATCTATGAAATCTTAATACTGCTAAACATTTCTTATTGTCCTAGAAATAAACGAGTAAAATTATCACTGTGAAGCTATCAATAACATGTAAGTGTTCAAAATGATAATTTGTTACTGTTAATAGTGAGTAAATGTTTGGATTAATTCAATATTTAGTCTTTATCTTAAAAGATAAATATTGCATGATGATTTTGTGTAGCAGAAAATCAATGAAATAATGCATGAAAGGAGGTATTTCATTTAATACCATTATTCATTGTTCAATTTCTCTGAAAAACCATCTCATGTCTACTACAGAAGTAGTGACTAATTTTTTTTTATTAATGCACTCTAGTAATACCGAATGAGATTAGTTTTGGGAAAATGGTACATACATATATAATACCCAGATCATTTGCCATATCTTTACCCTATTCTCCCTTTCTTTCCCGCACTCCCTGATCCCCTTCCACATTTTTAATTCAGTTTACAAGAATCTTACTGAAGATTTTTGCATATGTGTTTTCTCAATGATACTGGTTTGTAGTTTTCTCTTTTGTTGGCCCACCCCAAGTGAAAAACATATTTTCTTTTCTTTATTTCTGCAGGGAAAGGAAGCACATCTTTTTACATATCTTTTTTACTACTTTTTCCTTTACATTAAGTAAATGTCATTCATCAGTCATCCCATCAAAAATTTTGAACAGGACGAAAGCCTAGAAAAGACCATTGAAAACCCCCACCATCCAGTACGAATACTATGCATAGGTTTTCTTTCATGTTGTCTGATCCATTTTTGTGGATTAATTTGTCATATACCTTTTTCCTCTTTTTCAGACTATTGAAGATGATGCTTCATCATACAACAGAATCTGGTATTACTGTTTCCTTTTTTTATTTTTTATTTTTTTGTGGGTACTGGGGGTCGACCTCAGGACCTCACGTGCCAGCAGGCGCCCATACCGCTGAGCAATATCACCGGCCCTTTTTTCATATGTGGGTTCCGGGAGTCGAACTCGGGCCCTTGGGCTTGCCAGGCAGGTGCATATGATGCTGAGCCATCTCACCAGCCCTGTGTTTCCTTTAGATCTAGCAGAACAAGAATTTTGATTCTTGGGTAGGCAGAGTAAATGCCTCTCCTTATCCTTAAGCAATTGCAGGAAGGACCTTGTGTTCTCCTATACCCTTTAAGAATAAGAGATCAAATTCTCAGTGTGGGGAAATGAGGAAGGATAGAAAAAATAAAACATAGGAAGAAAGGTGCTAAAGGAAAACATAATTTTTTAAAAGGCAGCTTTAAAATAAAAATCCAATTTAAACTCCTTTTTCTCCCTCACTTCTCTAAGCCTTAGCAACTCCCATTCACCTGCAAATGGGTTCAGCTATTTTTTTTATTTGCAAATGTCCTTTTCAGCCTGCAAATAGTTCACCTCATTTCACCAGTAAAAGTGGGTTTTCCCATATGAATGGATGATTATCTAACTGTAGACAGACTATGCTATTTCTCTTAAATCAATACAAAGGCTAAAGATTAACAAATTCTGCAGATTGCTCACCACCAAGAACCACCTACATATTCCCAGCTGAAAACACTAATTCATCTCATTCTCTTATTGTTTGCCTTCTACTCTTGTGTGTCTTCTTAAATTTCTACCTAACAAGCACTTTCTATGCCTTTTACTGTTGCATCCTGAAAATTCTTTTTCTGATGACAGGAGTCAGACAACCCGCCAAGGTATTCTAAGTGTGGGAAGTTTAAATTTATTATTTTAACTTCAGGGGCCTCATTTGACTCTGTCTGGTAATGGACTAAACCCCCTGGGAAAAAAAAGCCAAAATAAATCTTTCCTCCTTTAACTTGTGTATGTCAGGTATTTTGTCCCAGCAATGGGAAAGCTAACCAGTTCAGAGTTCAGGACTGGAATTCAAAATTATCCATTGCAAAATATTAATTGATTAATATTTAGTCAGGCTGTTCTGGACTTTCATGTATACTATGCCCCAACAAGATCTGCATAGACTAGTTTTCACAATAATTCTCCTAAGTCAAAATTTAGGTATATTAAAGATATAAAGAATGTTTCTGATCATATAATGATTTATGAATCAGATAGTGTTAGTTAAATGTTTCAATGCTCCATCAAGGGTGTGCAAGGAGAAAATTTTTATGAAGTGGTTTTAGATACAACGCAAAATATATTTGACCATTAAAAAAATATTCCCACTTGTTGATCAGTTCACAGTTTTAAAATTTCATTTTATTGCTAAGTTTTTAAAAAATTGTTTACATAGAAACTCAAGGTGCTAGAGTCATCTCAGCCTAATGTCCTCCTAATTAATTATTTTAATAGAAGGCATTCCTGATAATCTTGACATCTAAACAAATTCTTCATCACTCACTGTCCTCAGGATGATGTTTGATCACTTTGATCTGCCTTATCAAGAATCCTGTCAAAGCAGTTTAGCCAGGATCCCCTTTTAGCCCTCAGTAATTTTCCATCCACTGAGCTCTACCTGTTCCTTGGCTATAAAGTCTGCTTTTCTTTGTTATATTAAAATTTGATCTGTATTCTGTATTGAGTTCTTTTTTGCCCTATCATAATAATTCCTGCATATATATTACTATTTTACTGTCCAGTTTTGTTTTTTCTTCAGCAGTGGTCTTTATGCTCTTAAACACTATACTAATTTTAATCTGTTTAAACATGAGTAGGAATATGAATTAATCTGGTAATTCTAAAGTCATCTTGTTACTCACCAAGGACTCATGCTGGACACACAATTTAGCTAATATTATGGCAAAAAGTTTTCTCAAAAAGAAATCCTTTAATAAACTATAAGATTGCAAGGAGGTCAGGCATCAAAAATAAGTTTAAGTTGGCTCCTTACATCAGTTAGCAGTTAGGAAATTTATGGAAATAGAGGGTGAAGAAGTAGATTGCTGAGTAGATGACATACGTCTTTATAGGTTCAATGTTTATTTTCAGGAAGAGTTATAGTCTACAATGAAAATTTTGATCTGTTGAAATCTATGTCTAGCTTTGTGTGTTTCTTTTTTTTTTTTTTTTATTTTAAAGAGAAGAAAAAACAAAACAAATCAAAAGAAGAACAAATTTTCAAACAAACATAATAGGAGGGTAACAATGGTTAATACATTACGTATTACTATCTTTAAGTTAGTTATTCAGGACACCAGACATTAGCATTCAATTGTCAAAACATTATTGGCACAAACCTTACTCTTCAATGAACTAAGTAAAAATGGTAGTGTATCTATCTTAACCATCTTATATATATATATATATATATATATATATATATATATATATATAAAATTTTTTTCCCTTTCCCTTCTTTCTTTTCCCTATTCCAGTCTCTCTTTCCTTTTGACCAGTTTCTTTTTGATTCACCATGTCTATTGTACATTTTGGATCTTATTTACTCTTTCAGTTTCTCATACTAGAGAGATAATACGATGCTTACACATGTGCTTCTGGTTTATTTCACTTATGAGTATTTTCTCGAGTTGCATCCATTTACCTATAAAAGTCTCCAGTTTATCCTTCTTTATGGCTGAATAGTACTCCATTGTATAAAAATACCACATCTTTCTTATCCATTCCTCAGTTGATGGGCATTTGGGTTGTTTCCAAGATCTGGCTATTACAAATTGTGCTGCTATAAACATGGGTGCACATATATCGCTGTGGTACGATGTTTTTAATTCTTCTGGGAAGATGCCCAGAAGGGGAATAGCTGGGTCAAATGGGACCTCCAACCCTAGTTTTCTGAGGACTCTCCACACTGACTTCCACAGTGGCTGTACCAGTCGACACTCCCACCAACAGTGAAGAAGGGTTCCTTTTTCCCCACAGCCCCTCCAGCATTTGTTATTAGTTGATTTCTTAATAGTAGCCATTCTTTCTGGGGTGAGATGGTATCTCAGTGTTGTTTTAATTTGCATCTCTCGAATGACTAGTGATGTTGCACATTTTTTTGTATATTTATTTGCCATTAGTATTTCTTCATCTGAGAAATGTGTATTCATCTCAGATGCCCATTTTTGGAGTGGGTCTTTAAATTTGGGAGGTCTGATTTTTTTGAGTTCTTTGTATGTTCTCGATAGTAATCCTTTGTCTGAGGAACAGCTGGCAAACATTTTTTCCCACATTGTGGGTTGTCTCTTCACTCTGTTGGTGGTTTCTCTTGCTGTGCAAAAGCTTTTTAATAAGATGAGATCCCAGTTATTGATTCTTTGGGATAGTTCCCGTGCGGTTGAGTTTTTATTCATAAAGTCTTTGCCTACACCAATGTCTCCAAGGGTTTTACCTATCCTACCTTCCAGCAGATTTAATGTTTCTGTTTTAATATTTAGATCTCTGATCCATTTTGAATTTAGTTTAGTGCATGGTGAAAGATATGGATCTAGTTTTAATCTTCGGCATGTGTAGAGCCAGTTTTTCCAGCACCATTTATTAAAGAGGCTATCTTTCTTCCAGCGAATGTGTTTGGCACCTTTGTCAAAGATAAGGTGGCTTAGTATGTCTGGGGTTGTTTCAGCATCTTCTAATCTGTTCCATTGATCTTCAGGTCTGTTTTTTTGCCAGTACCACACTGTTTTTATCACAGTAGCTTTATAGTATAATTTCAAGTCGGGGATAGTGATGCCCCCTGCCTTGCCTTTGTTGCCCAGAATTGCCTTTGCTATTCTAGGTCTCTTCTGATTCCAAATGAATTTTAGGATTGTTTTCTCTAATTCTGTGAGATATGCTGTTGGAATTTTGATTGGAATTGCATTAAATCTGTATAACAATTTTGGAAGTATGGCCATTTTCACTATATTGGTTCTTCCTATCCAGGAGCAAGGGATATCTTTCCATTTTCTGATATCCTCTTCAATCTCCTTTTTCAGAGTACTGTAGTTTTCAGTATAGAGGTCTTTTACATCCTTCGTGAGGTTGATTCCTAGGTATTTCATTTTTTTGGATGTTATTGTGAAAGGTATTGTTTCCCTAATTTCTCTTTCAGTAAGTTTGTTATTTGTGTACAGGAAGGCTATTGACTTTTGAGTATTGACTTTGTATCCAGCTACACTACTGAATTTGCTTATTAAATCTAGTAGTTTTTTAGTGGAGTTTTTGGGGTCTTCTGTGTAGAGTATCATGTCATCTGCAAATAATGATAATTTAACTTCTTCCTTTCCAATCATTATTCCTTTTATTTCTTTCTCTTGTCTAATCGCTCTGGCTAAAGTTTCCAGAACTATGTTGAATAAGAGTGGGGACAGTGGACATCCTTGTCTTGTTCCTGATTTTAGAGAGAAGGCTTTCAGTTTTTGGCCATTTAGTATAATATTGGCTGTTGGTTTGTCATAGATAGCTTTTACCAGATTGAGATAAAGACCCTCTATTCCAATTTTCTGTAGGGTTTTTATCATGAAAAGGTGCTGGACTTTGTCAAAAGCTTTTTCTGCATCTATTGAGATGATCATGTGATTTTTGTCTTTGGTTCTGTTAATATGCTGTATTACATTTATTGATTTACGTATGTTGAACCATCCCTGCATCCCTGGGATGAATCCAACTTGGTCATGGTGTATAATCTTCTTGATGATTTGTTGGATTCTGTTTGCCAGTATCTTATTAAGGATTTTTGCATCTATGTTCATTAGGGAGATTGGCCTGTAGTTCTCTTTCTTAGTTGGGTCCTTCTCTGGTTTTGGTATCAGGGTAATGCTTGCTTCCAGGAATGAATTTGGGAGTATTGCTTCCCTTTCAATTTCATTGAAAAGTTTGAGAAGTAGGGGCGTTAGGTCTTCTCTAAATTTCTTGTAGAATTCGGCAGTGAATCCATCAGGGCCTGGGCTTTTCTTTGTTGGGAGGTTTTTAATTACATCTTCAATTTCATTGGCTGATAGTGGTTTATTTAGGATTTTTAAATCTTCTTGATTCAGCTTTGGTAATTCATACGAATCTAGGAATCTGTCCATTTCTTCTGCATTTTCCATCTTAGTAGAATATAAATTTTCAAAATAGGTATAGATGATCTTCTGGATTTCTGCAGGGTCTGTCGTGATATCACCCTTTTCATTTTCAATTGCATGGATTTGAGTCTTTTCTTTTCTTTTTTTAATAAGGTTGGATAAGGGTTTGTCAATCTTATTTATTCTTTCAAAGAACCAACTTTTTGCTTCATTGATTCTTTGTATTGTTTTTTTATTCTCCAATACGTTAATTTCTGCTCTGATCTTTATAATTTCCTCCCTTGTACGGGCTTTTGGCTTAACCTGCTCTTCTTTTTCTAGAAGCTCGAGGTTCACCCTTAAGTTGTTTATTTGCGCTTGCTCTATTTTCCTGATATAAGTGTTTAATGCTATAAATTTCCCTCTTAGGACTGCTTTCATTGTATCCCATAAGTTCCGGTATGTTGTACTGTCATTATCATTCAGTTGTAGAAAGTGACTAATTTCTTCTTTAATTTCATCTGTGACCCATTGGTTGTTCAGGAGGATGCTGTTTAATTTCCATGTGTTTAGGGAGTTTTTGTGGGATCTTTTGCCATTGATTTCCAATTTCATTGCACTATGGTCTGATAATATGCATGGGATAATTTCAATTCCTTTGCATTTACTTAAGCAGGTTTTATGAGCTAGTATGTGGTCTATTTTGGAGAACGTCCCATGTGCAGCTGAGAAAAATGTGTATTCTGATGTTGTGGGATGGAACACTCTGTAGACATCTACTAAGTCCATTTGTTCAAAAGTTTGGTTCAGTTCTACTATTTCATTATTGATTTTCTGTCCAGTTGATCTATCTTTTTGTGACAGTGGAGTATTGAGATCTCCCAATATAATTGTATTAGTGCTTATTTGATTTTTCATGTCCTTTAGTACTTGTTTTATATAGCTGGGTGCATTGGTATTTGACGCATATATATTTATGATCGTTATCTCTTCCTCTTGGATTGTTCCCTTTACAAGGATGTAATGACCGTCTTTATCTCTCTGAATCCTTCTTGGCTTGAAGTTCACTTTGTCTGCAAAAAGAATAGCTACCCCTGCTTTTTTCTGGGTTCCTGTGGCATGGAGTATTGTTTTCCATCCTTTGACTTTCAGTCTATGAATTTCTTTCTGAATTAAATGTGTTTCTTGTATACAGCATATTGTTGGATCTTGCTTCTTGATCCATTTCGCCAGTCTGTGCTTTTTGATTGGTGAATTGAGACCGTTAACATTGATGGTTAAAACTGATATGTATTGACTTGTCATGATATTTTCCTGTTGTTGGTTCCCACTCTTTGTTTTTCCGCTTTCCGGCTATTTAATTATTTGCCCTGCCTGGTGGATTCCTTCTGTTGGGGTTCCTATCTCTTTCTAGAATGTCCTTCAGAACGTTTTGGAGTGCTGGTTTGGTGGTCATAAATTTTCTCAGATGTTCTTTGTCATGAAAGTATTTTATTTCTCCATCAATTTTGAAAGATAGTTTTGCAGGGTACATCAATCTGGGCTGAAAATTATTTTCCTTTAGAGCTTGCAATACATCATTCCAAGCTCTTCTTGAATTGAGGGTTTGTGCTGAAAAGTCAGCTGTGATTCTGATGGGTTTTCCTTCATAGGTGATTTGTCTCTTCTCCCTAACAGCTTTTAAGATTCTGCCCTTCTGTTGAATTTCTGGGATCTTGACTATAATATGTCTGGCTGAAGTTTTTTTTTGATCATGTCTAGTTGGTGTTCTAAAAGCTTCACTTATAGGGGTGTCAAATTCCTTTTCTCTTCCAGGAAAGTTCTCCCTGATTATGTCTTTGAACAAGGTTTTAATGTCGTTGATGCTATCTCCTGCTTTTTCATTTATTCCAATTATTCTTAAGTTGTTTATCTTTGAGTCATCTAGCAGCTGCTGAATTGATTTTTCATGGTCCCTTGCTATTTTTAAGAATTTTTCCATTTCATGATCACTAATTGCAAGCCTGTCTTCTATATCTGAGATCCCGTCCTCGCATTGGCTTATTCTGCTACAAATACTTTCAATGGAATTTTTTATCTCTTGGATATCTGCTTGAATCTGCCTTATAGATTCCATTTCTTTCCTATGCTGAGCATTCATGGTTTCTATAGTTTTCTTAAGTTCATCTATTTTTTTGTCTGTATCAGCTATAGTGTCCTTAAGCATGGTCTTCATTGTAGACATTATCTCTGCAGTTATCTGTGAGATTATTTCTGTTTTAATTTTTTCCAGAACCTCATTCAGTTGCTTTGTTGTTACCACTTCAGATAGGCCAGGTGGGTGGCTTTCAGATTGTCCCACCTCGTTGCTCCCTAGGTTTGCCTTTGGTGAATTGGATGTGTGTGGTTGCATCTTGTTTAAGTGTCGTCTCATTTTTTCTTTCTTTAATTCCTGGGGTGATGTTTGCAAATTACCTATAGTAGGTTACTTTATTGCTAGTGTTTAAGATCTTTAGAAGATGACTACTTCTCTGCAGTATCTTCCAAGTGGAGCTTGCTTTTAGGTTTTGAGCTTTCTGCCAGATCCTACCTCTTCAATTCGTTGGGTATGCGAAGTTGCTACCTGTTTGGCCCAGTCCTTGATTCTTTGGTACTGTGCCACTGTATTTTCTGTGTCCCTTAGTCAATCTCAATCATGAAATATCAGGAAGGAAAGATGTTTAGAACAATTATTTCACATTTGGCTATAATGTTAACTAAAGCATCAAACACAGCCTAAAAAATGACAGACTGAGCTAACCAGTTATTTACCACTTTTAGCTGTATAGAGTTGCGGTTATATAACAAAATCTAAAACACACCAGAAAAATTATATGCAGTATACAAGTCCTATGTATGTCAATTTTTCCTTGAGGAGTTTAAATTTAAGATGAGTTAAGGAGGAAATAGAGTATTGGGAGAAGAGGAAGGAATTAGATGTAAGGTTAGAGGACCAAGAGGGATCCCACTAAAATTGGGACACTAGTGCAGAGGACAGGTGGTAGAAAGAGAAGGAAGGGATAAAAGGAAGAACAGATCACAACCACAATCACAAAGAAGTTAGAGGCGCTGTTTACACTCATATAAAAAACCAGAGAGAATAATGAAGGAAAGAGCAAATACACATACAGAAACAAAAACAAAGATAAAAACAATAAAACAGACAGATCAAAAATAAAACCCCACCAAAAAACAAAACAAAACAAAACAAAAACAAAAAAACCCTTCGCCAGAACAAAAAAACAAATCAGTGAGAAAAAAAAATAAAAATAAAAATAAAAATAAAAAATAAAAATAAAAATAAAAAATATAAAAAGAATCAGTTCCAGGTGTTGACTTTGTTGTAGGCAGCTACCTGTTCTGTGCAGGTCCGTCCCAGTAAGCCAGGAGCGCCCTCTGGCGGGCGGTGAGCAGAGGTGCGTACTTTCAGGCAGAGACCAGTCTAGCTGGCCTCCGCTCTCAGCGCCCTTTCACGATCCCTGGGCCTGAGAGGCTCAGCGCGCTGTCCGGAGCGCGGGTTCCCTGCACTGGTTCCCGCCGCTCTGGTTTTTCGCCACGCCCCCCACAATGGCGCCGGGCCAGTCGCTCTCTGGCGCGGGACAGGTGTGGCTGAGAGTCCAGTCTCGTTCGCCTGCTGACCTCAGCACACTTTCGTGGGCTCAATTGAGAGGCCCCGTGCTGCCCTGTCTGGAGCACAAGTTCCCAGAGCAGTTTCCGAGCCGCTCTGAGTTTCGCCACACCCCCCACAATGGCGCCCGGCCGGTCGCTCTCTGGCGCGGGACAGGTGTGGCTGAGAGTCCAGTCTCGTTCGCCTGCTGACCTCAGCACACTTTCGTGGGCTCAATTGAGAGGCCCTGTGCTGCCCTGTCCGGAGCACAAGTTCCCAGAGCAGTTTCCGAGCCGCTCTGAGTTTCGCCACGCCCCCCACAATGGCGCCCGGCCGGTCGCTCTCTGGCGCGGGACAGGTGTGGCTGAGAGTCCAGTCTCGTTCACCCGCTGACCTCAGCACACTTTCGTGGGCTCAATTGAGAGGCCCTGTGCTGCCCTGTCCGGAGCACAAGTTCCCAGAGCAGTTTTCCAGCCGCTCTGAGTTTCGCCACACCCCCCACAATGGCGCCCGGCCGGTCGCTCTCTGGCGCGGGGCAGCTGTGGCTGAGAGACACTCACCGCCGGTCAGCGCCGTTCTCCGCCGCTCCCCTGCCCCGCCGCTGTCTCAGGGTCCTCCGTGGAGGCTCCCTGGGCGCCAGCTGCCACCGTGTGTCCGTAGAATTGAGCCTCCGCCGGCGCTCCAACTCCCGGGATATTAGAAGGTGCACGCGCGCGGTCTGCTCCTTCTTTCCTTCTTCTTTGTTGGAAGTCACCCGTCACTGGTGCCGGGGGTCCCAGATTGCGCTTCAGAACTTCTCTGGGTTTCGGGGAGGCATCTCCCCCCCTCCTGCGCTTTCTGGGTCGCTATATTCCCGTCTGTGTGTTTCTTTTGCTCACACTCATTCATAAAAAGCAAGTTTTGAACCATAAGAATCATCGCTATTGTGTTGTTTAATAAATTTATGTGCAGACGTACTCAGCCCTGTCTCATTTAAATGCCACAATTCAAGTTAAAATAATACCTTCCTCTTTATAAATTTAAGTGTACCTTTTCATTCAAAGTTCTTTCAATATTTTTATCTCACTCACTGTGATTTATAGATGATATATGTTGCTTATCTGAATGTACAACATTAAAATTATTATTCCATCATTATAAACTGATAACAGCAAAAGATAAAAGAAATAGTGGGACAAGGAGAATTATAAGATATTACCTACTGTAATCTCCAAAAACTTACACCTATGCCAATATTAAAATTGCCTGAATATTTCACCCTTATTAAAGAAGTATTTCCACAAAGGGATGAAATTATTTTTCTTCCTCCTGTGTATAAAGAGTTTTATGATTCAGCCAAGCTAGAGACATTAAAATGCAGAATTACATATTAAAAGTTCTACTTCATGAAAACTTTTTCTTAATTTTGGCAAAGTAACCTATTATATTGCCAACTATTGCTTAATTTTTGTGAAATACTATGCCAGTATGATGACAAATCTTGATTGTATGCTTGATTGGATTTACAGATGTGTAGGATATTAGTGAAGCATACTTCTAAGATTTTGGGTGGGTTCATGTGGTTATGACTTTGCAGACCATATCTGGTCCCTGGCCCCTTTCTCTCTGGGACTTGCCAACTTGCTCTGCTTCCTGGATGCCATGAGTTAAGCAGCTTTCTCCACCATGTCTTTTTTCTTTTGTTTCCAGCCTTGGAGACAAGTGACCACAGACTGAAATCCCTGAGTCGATGAACTAAAATAAACCTCTCCTTCTTAAAGCTGTATATATCACATATTTTGTTCCAGCAATGAAAACTTAACCTTTCATCCTTTAATTTGAGAATGTCAGGTGTTTTATATCAGCAAAAGCATAAAGCCAACATATATAGGGACTATCTAATTCTGTAGCCTCAATCAGTGCCTGGAATATGATACACATTCTTTAAATATGAATTTACTGAAAGTGCTTACTTATTTTGAGGTTTCAGGAAATGCTAACGAAGGAGAAAAGAAAAAGCTATCTGTTGAGTAACTGAACTGATAAAGATGGATAATACTATTAGTAAAGAGAACAAGAGCAATAGTTTAATCTTCTGGGAACTATGGGATCCTACAAGAAAGTTGCCGTTAAATATTGGGCAAATATTTTTTGGTACTACTATCAAACAAGTAATTAACCTGTGCACAACTGGTCATATTAAATTAATTGTGCTGTGTTATCTATCTTCTTAGAATATAGGGACAATATCTGTATTTTGTATTTATAGTCAGTAAGAATAACACATTTGAAAGATAATTATATCTTTAGAAAGGGAAAAAATTTCAATTTTAAAATGATGTGTTTTATTATTCAATTTGAAAAATAATATATTATGAATTAAAATAAATTATATATTTAGAATCAAATTGGTAAAACCACTAATATTCTTTGTTTATCTGCCTCAAAGACAGTGATAAATGTCTCAACAAGATAAATAATTGCAGTCCTTTATAAATTGTCACTTCTTTTAAAGCCTATTTATCAATAACCCAGTCATATCATTTTTGATGGGTAGGCAATGCCTATGGAAAACTATTTTGTGTGGCAAATTCAATTTTGATTACACAGTTGAAAGATTTAGTGACATTTTAAAATGACACTTAAAACACTAAAATGTAATATTCTATTCACTGCTATCTGTATATATTGAATATTTTGATACTGTTATAATAGTTCGGGAATTAGAATCAACTTTTGTTAAAAACACTGACTCTTTACCTGGGCCCGCAGATGCCAAAGTTGTAACTAAAAGTTGAATAAAGTTTGGCAAATTTGCCTTTATTTTGTAACTGCAATCTTCACTACCTTATGCTTTGAGTCAGATTTCTGCTCAGCTCTGCATATAGGCATGTTAATATCATAAGAAGCATCTGTCCAAAAACTGACTTCATAAGCTTAAATTTACCTAACCTATCTTCTTTGAAGAATGAGGGAGCCAAGATAAGAGTAACTAGAGTATATTCAAATTATTCAGGGACATTTAATTGCCAGCTTTTACAAAGCCCTATTGCAGCAGCCCTGTAGTTTCACTGAGAAGTCTGTAGGCTTAGCCCTAATGCTTCAGTGGCCTTGAATTCCAGGTAAATGAGCACCTCACAGAAAGATTATTCCATGATCCACTGCCTTCCTCCAAAGCAAGAACAATTGTTTCATAGAAAATGTGTCATCCCATCAACAACTTCTCCAGATCTGTATCAGAACCAGAACTGAGATAATGTAGTCAGACCTCAACCATGCCCAAAATTCAATAAAACCTTATCCCTTTCCTTTATTAATGGACCAGTCTGATATCTTCTGTCAAAACTTTGCATTTTAGTTCTTCTTCTCTTCAAGCTAAGGTTCCTTCCCTAGTGCTTCTTCCTTCTTAATTAAAAGCTTTGCATGTGCTTTCATATTTCTTGACCTAATTGAAAAATTATATCACCATATCAAAGGACCCCATGTACGGTATCACAACCATAAACACATATTTAAAGAAGAATTGTGATAAATTACATTATTCTTTGTTGGGGACAATTTCCACAGTACCAATTGTCAGTGACCCTCCTGTGAATCTCTGACCTCTTGCCCGGAATTATGGCACACAGTAGGAAAGAAAAAGAAAAGAGACAACACTTGTGAGAAAATAGGGCTCTGGGATGATCAATGTTCTGGGAACAAAGACCGAGAATCTCTAGCTAGCCCCCATTTTATTTAGCCCATGCAGGGGAAGTGCTATAGTGCTTTTAATGGGACAGCATAGAAATAGTGGTTGAATAGACAAGTTTAATAGCATAATGGAAACAAGTTAAGATTCAACCCTATGCCTGTGTTCTAGTTTCCTTGTATTGTCCTCAGCAGACTTCATCCTGCTCTGTAAGCTTCATTGACTGAGACAAAATAAGATTTCACATTGAAAAATTGGCCTATAAGGAGGGCAAGGAGGGCCTCTGACAGATTCTATGTCAATTTAAGATTTGTGGTACCCAACAATTCTTCTCTGTTATAGTTCCCTAAATATAACTTAATATTTCCATTGAAAGTCCCTCACATTTTTACAAGTTGAATTATACTTCCCAACAAAAGAAAATTAATGAAAATTTCCTTATGATTTGTTATAATAAAAGAGAAGGTAATAAAATATACTATAACTCAATTAACAAATTTTCATCTCACAATCATTAATAACACTTGCATTAATCATACAATATACATTTAAAGTTTAATTAAGCTCCAAATTAAAATTTTTTTTTTTTTGGTGGGTACCGTGGGGTCGACCTCAGGACCTCGCGCGCCAGGAGGCACCCGTGCCACTGAGCGATATCACCGGCCCCTTTTTCATATGTGGGTTCCGGGAGTCGCACTCGGGCCCTCGCACTTGCCCGGCAGGCGCTTAAGCCGCTGAGCCATCTCACCGGCCCTCCAAATTAAAATTTTATAATATATATATTCAAAAGTTTTTCAATATATTAAATACAATAGTTTTCTTGGCTGAAAACTATTCAAAACACAGAATTGTATTTTTATAAACATGTGCCTTGAAATGTGCTATGATTAATAAAATTATGTGTTATAAATCTTACATACAAGAAAACTACTATTAAATAATTATCAAGACAGAAATTTTGAAATTTGAAATACTAGGTTTATTTGTTGAGTCTTATGTAAATTCAAATATAACTTTCTCAATATTATGAATTTCTCCACAACATTAATTATAAAATTTTATATGCCCATTAGAGGTATGCAAGTTTTCTAATTTCATTGTAGCCTTACTGTTGACATATATTGTCCATTTTTGGCTAATATGATTGACCATAAATGTCCTATCAGTTAAATTTAGTCTTAGATTTCTAATTTCATTCACAAAATTGACCACTTTGAAACATTTTATTGATGCATAATTTATGGACAATACTGATCACAATTTTGAAGTGTATATTTCTGAATTTTTGAAAATTGCTCAAAACTGGATTATGAGAATCACCACATCAATAATCAAAACTTCATGTTATACTAAAAAGCTCCCTTGTATCCTTTGCAATTTTTCACCTTTGCTCCAGTCAACCATCAAATTGATGTGTATTATGTGTCACAACTTCACGTAAATGTTAACATACAAAATGTAATGTTTCACACCTCAGTTATTTTTCTTGTCACAGTGGTTTCAATATTCATCCATGATTTGGGATCATTTAAAAAACAATATTTACTGGTGAGTGGTATTTTATTGTAAAAATCTGCTATACATTATTTATCACATCATCTAAAAATGCTTTTTTTTCTTCTAGTTTTATGACTGTGATGAAAGTTGCTCTGATTGTTCATGTAGAAATTCTTTTGAAAATATGTTTTCATTATTTTGGGATAAATGATTGTATAATTTCTAGGCTATACTTCAGGTGTCTCAAGTTTGCAAAATATTTATAAACTTTTATAAAACTTTAATATATTTTACATTCTTATATAAAAGTAATATATTTACTTCACATGCTCACCTACATTTGATGTTTTCAATTCTTTTTATTTTATTCATTCCAGTTGGAGTTATTGGCTTCCTGTGATTTTGAACATTATTTCTAAAATATGAAATAACATAGACATATTTGTTATAACCACCACTAAAACAAAATATAGGTGAATTTTTATTTTTCAGAAAATTATATTATGCCATTCCTTTACAGTTCTTCTTTCATCCCTCTTTTTCTCATATGTGCTTATTTTACTATTCTTTTCTCTTTTTAATAATTTAAACTCAATTGAGTCATAAAGCATAAAGAGTTGTGAGGTTGGAATTTATTCACTTAGCATGATGTTTTGAAATTCATCCATGTTTATGTGCACATAATTTGTTTATTTACCTTATTGGTCAGTTTTCCATCAAATGGTTATGCCACTGTGTGATTTATTCAATTAGCAGTTAAGTGACATTTGCATTGTTTATAGTAATTTGAGGTTATCATTAAACCTACCATAAACAATAATGTCCTAGATTTTGTCTGAATCTCATTATGCTTTTCATTAAGTTTTCTGATAAATAATGATGTTGAGAATTTCATGCACTTATAGATCATTTATATATCTGAAATTTTATAGTGATTAAATCTTTTGTCTGCTTTTGTTGGAGTGTTTTTATAGTAATTCTTCAAATGTAATAGTTCTTTTAATATTCCAGCAGTAACATAATTGTTATATATGTATTGTGAATATTTTATGTCCAACCCACAAGTTTTTATATTTTTACCTTATTATTGAATTTAAAATTTTAATGCAACACGGTTAAACATGACTCTTCTGTGATATTTTTGGTACCAGGAATAAAACACATGACCTTGCACTTGCCAGGCAGGCGCTGTG
The DNA here is from genome assembly GCA_028451465.1 of Erethizon dorsatum. Taxonomy (NCBI): domain Eukaryota; kingdom Metazoa; phylum Chordata; class Mammalia; order Rodentia; family Erethizontidae; genus Erethizon; species Erethizon dorsatum. The sequence goes on along the minus strand of CM051842.1, from coordinate 79,176,442 downwards.
CCACTGAGCTATCTCCCCAGCCCTCTTCTGTGATTTTGTCCTAAGAAATTTTTGTCTCACTGTTATGAAAATATCATTTCATATATTATAAGAGAAATTTATTGTTACATATTTGTATTTTGTGTGAACCACATCTAATTAAATACTATCTGTAGTATGAGGAGTAAAAATTCAAAAACATACTGGCTGTATGTCAATTTGGGGTGGTCTTTATTATCTATTTTACTGATCTATTTGGTTATCCTTATTACAACACTGTCTTGGAAACTCTATCAATATAGTAAGCCTAAAACTTATGAAATACAAATACTCCAGGTTATTTTTCAAAATAATTTGCTTATTTTGTCTTTTGAATTTCCGTATATATATAGATCAGCTTGTTGATTTCTACAAAAATATATTTAAATTTTCATTATGGTTAAATTGAATGTATGGAACATGTGGGGGAAATTAATGTCTTATCAATACTAGTGTTCCAACCTGTGAATAATGTACATATCTACATTTCATTATGTGTTCCATTTTTCCCAACAAATACTTGTTATTTTAAGTATGAAAGTATTGAGCATCGATGGCTGAAATTTCTTTATATTTTATTGAATTCCATGCTTTCAAAAAATAGTACTTTAGGGCCAGTGAGATGGTTCAGCAGCATAAGCACCTGCCTGGCAAGCACTGGGGCCCGAGTTCGACTTCCAGAACCCACATACGAAAAAAGGGCCGGTGATATCGCACGGGAGCCTGCTGGTGCGCGAGGTCCTGAGGTCGACCCCTGGTACCCACAAAAATATAAAATAAAATAGTAATTCAATATTATTTCTCAATAGGTTTTGCAAGTATTATAAACCATTATATTTATATTAACTTTGTAACATCAAACTTTAAAAAAGTAATTTAAACAACTGTAAATATAATTACAGTTATAATTATATAAAATATAATTATAATAAATATATAATTATAATAATACATTATATGTTATAATTATATTTATAGTTATAATTATAACAATAAATTCTGGATAGCTTAGTAAATTTCAAATAGAAAATATGATACCAGTGAAAAGACCATTTTGTTTCTCTTTTCTAATCTTTCCTTCTATATTATTAGGCTGGACATATCACACTGGCTAGGATATTTAGTACCATGTTGATTATATTGGTGTTGCTAGATTTAATCAGCACCAATTATTTTGAGGAATTATGCATCTTCATTCATGAGATACATTAAAATTCAAATTTTCTTCACGTTATATCCATGTCAAATTCTGTACCTACCAATATGTTTTCCTTAAAATAAATTGAATTATTCCCATTTTCTATTTTTTGAAACTGTTTATATAATATGTTTTTTTTTTCTTAAATATTTCATGAAATCTACCTGTGAATTGATATATACTTATCTGTATCTTCTCAGGCTGTTTTAAGATTATGATTTAAATGTCATTTCTTTTAGAATTATTCAGCTTAAAATTTTTTTAAAGAGAAGAAAAAACAAAACAAAACAAATCAAAAAAGAACAAATTTTCAAAGCAACATAATAGGAGGGTAACAATGATTAATGCATTATGTATTGTTATCTTTAAGAGAGTTATTCAGCATACCAGATATTAGCATTCAATTCTCCAAACATTACTGGCACAAACCTCACTCTTCAAAGAATGAAACAAAATTAGTACTATATCTATCTTAACCATATTATATACAAATACATTTTTTTCTTTCCCTTCTTTCTTTTCCTTATTCCCCCGTCCCAGACTCTCTTTCCTTTTGACAAGTTTCTTTTTGATTCACCTTGTATATTGTACATTTTGGATCTTATTTACTCTTTCAGTTTCTCATACTAGAGAGACAACATGATGCTTACACATGTGCGTCCGGTTTATTTTGCTTATGAATATTTTCTCGAGTTGCATCCTTTTACCTATAAAAGACTCCAGTTTATCCTTCTTTATGGCTGAATAGTACTCCATTGTATAAAAACACCACATCTTTCTTATCCATTCCTCAGCTGATGGGCATTTGGGTTGTTTCCAAGACCTGGCTACTACAAATTGTGCTGCTATAAACATGGGTGCACATATATCGCTGTGGTACAATGTTTTTAATTCTTCTGGGAAGATACCCAGAAGGGGAATAGCAGCGTCAAATGGGACCTCCAACCCTAGTTTTATGAGGAATCTGCACACTGATTTCCACAGTGGGTGCACCAGTCAACACTTCCACCAACAGTGGAGAAGGGTTCCTTTTTCCCCCACAGAACCTCCAGCATTTGTTATTAGTTGAATTCTTGAGAGTAGCCATTCTTTCTGGGGTGAGATGGAATCTCAGTGTTGTTTTAATTTGCATCTCTTGAATGACTAGTGATGTTGCAAATTTTTTTGTGTATTTATTTGCCATTTGTATTTCTTCATCTGAGAAATGTGTATTCATCTCAGATACCCATTTTTGGAGTGGGTCTTTAAATTTGGGAGGTCTGATTTTTTTGAGTTCTTTATATGTTCTCGATAGTAATCCTTTGTCTGAGTAACAGCTGGCATACATTTTTTCCCACATTGTGGGTTGTCTCTTCACTCTGTTGGTAGTTTCTCTTGCTGTGCAAAAGCTTTTTAATAAGATGAGATCTCAGTTATTGATTCTTTGTGATAGTTCCTGTGTGGTTGAGATTTTATTCATAAAGTCTTTGCCTACACCAGTGTCTTCAAGGGTTTTACCTCTCTTACCTTCCAGCAAATTTAATGTTTCTGTTTCAATATTTAGATCTCTGATCCATTTTGATTTTAGTTTAGTGCATGATGAAAGATATGGGTCTAGTTTTAATCTTCGGCATGTGTAGAGCCAGTTTTTTCAGCACCATTTATTAAAGAGGGTATCTTTCTTCCAGTGAAAGTTTTTGGCACCTTTGTCAAAGATAAGGTGGCTTAGTATATCTGGGGTTGTTTCATCATCTTCTAATCTGTTCCATTGATCTTCAGGTCTGTTTTCTTGCCAGTACCACACTGTTTTTATCACAGTAGATTTATAGTATTATTTCAAGTAGGAGACTGATGCCCCCTGCCTTGCCCTTGTTGCCCAGAATTGCCTTTGCTATTCTAGGTCTCTTCTGATTCTGAATGAATTTTAGGATTGTTTTCTCTAATTCTGTGAGATATACTGTTGGCATTTTCATTGGAATTGCATTAAATCTTTATAACAAACTTGGAAGTATGGCCATTTTCACTATATTGGTTCTTCCTATCCAGGAGCAAGGGATATCTTTCCATTTTCTGATATCCTCTTCAATCTCCTTTTTCAGAGTATTGTAATTTTCAGTGTATAGGTCTTTTACATCCTCTGTGAGGTTGATTCCTCGGCATTTCATTTTTTTGGATGTTATTTTGAAAGGTATTGTTTCCCTAACTTCTCTTTCAGTAAGTTTATTATTTGTGTACAGAAAGGCTATTGATTTTTGAGTATTGACTCTGTATCCAGCTACACTACTGAATTTGCTTATAAAACTAGCAGTTTTTTAGTGGAGTTTTTGGGGTCTTCTGTGTAGAGTATCATGTCATCTGCAAATAATGATAATTTAACTTCTTCCTTTCCGATCATTATTCCTTTTATTTCTTTCTCTTGTCTAATTTGCTCTGGCTAAAGTTTCCAGAACTATGTTGAATAACAGTGGGGACAGTGGATATTCTTGTCTTATTCCTGGTTTCAGAGGGAAAGCTTTCAGTTTAGTATATTATTGTGCACTTAATATACTATTGGCTGTTGTTTTCTCATACATAGCTTTTATCAGAATGAGATAAAGAGCATCTATTCCAATTTTCTGTAGGGTTTTTATCATGAAAAGGTGCTGGACTTTGTCAAAAGTTTTTTCTGCATCTATTGAGATGATCATGTGATTTTTGTCTTTGGTTCTGTTAATATAGTGTATTACATTTATTGATTTATGTATATTGAACAATCCCTGCAGTCCCTAGGATGAATCCAACTTGGTCATGGTGTATAATCTTCTTGATGATTTGCTTCATTCTGTTTTCCAGTATCTTATGGAGGATTTTTGCATCTATGTTCATTAGGGAGATTGGCCTGTAGTTCTCTTTCTTACTTGGGTCCTTCTGTGGTTTTGGTGTCAGAGTAATGCTTGCTACCAGGAATGAATTTGGAAGTATTCCTTCCCTTTCAATTTCATTAAAAAGTTTGAGAAGTAGTGGCATTAGGTCTTCTCTAAATTTCTTTTAGAATTCGGCAGTGAATCCATCAGGGCCTGGGCTTTTCTTTGTTGGGATGTTTTTAATTACATCTTTGATTTCATTGATTGATATTGGTTTATTTAGGAGTTTTAAATCTTCTTGATTCAGCTTTGGTAATTCATACATATCTAGTAATCTGTCCATGTCTTCTGCATTTTCCATCATAGTAGAATATAAATTTTAAAAATAGGTATAGATGATCTTCCGGATTTCTACAGAGTCCGTTGTGATATCACCCTTTTCATTTCCAATTGCATATATTTGAGTCTTTTCTTTACTTTTTTTAATAAGGTTGGATAAGGATTTGTCAATCTTATGTATTCTTTCAAAGAACCAACTCTTCACTTCATTGATTCTTTGTATTGTTTATTTAGTCTCCAATACGTTAATTTCTGCTCTGATCTTTATAATTTCCTCCCTTGTACGGGCTTTTGGCTTAGCCTGCTCTTATTTTTCTAGAAGTTCGAGGTTCACCATTAAGTTGTTTATTTGCGCTTGCTCTATTTTCCTGATATAGGTATTTAATGCTATAAATTTCCCTCTTCGGACTGCTTTCATTGTATCCCATAAGATCCAGTATGTTGTACTGTCATTATCATTCAGTTGTAGAAAGTGTCTTATTTCTTCTTTAATTTCATCTGTGACCCATTGGTTATTAAGGAGGGTGCTGTTTAATTTCCATGTGTTTAGGGAGGTTTTGTGATTTCTTTTGCCATTGATTTCCAATTTTATTGCCCTATGGTCTGATAATATGCATGGGATAATTTCAATTCCTTCGCATTTACTTAAGCATGTTTTATGAGCTAGTATGTGGTCTATTTTGGAGGACATCTCATGTGCAGCTGAGAAGAATGTGTATTCTGATGTGGGATGGAACACTCTGTAGACATCTACTAAGTCCATTTGTTCAAAAGTTTGGTTCAGTTCTACTATTCCATTATTGATTTTTTCTCTAGTTATTCTGTCTTTTTGGGACAGTGGAGTATTGAGATCCCCCAAAATAATTGTATTAGTGCTTATTTGATTTTTCATGTCCTTTAATAGTTGTATTATATAGCTGTGTGCACTGATATTTGATGCATATATATTTATGATCGTTATCTCTTCCTCTTGGATTGTTCCCTTTACAAGGATGTAATGACCGTCTTTATCTCACTGAATCATTCTTGGCTTTAAATTCACCTTGTCTGCAAAAAGAATAGCTACCCCTGCTTTTTTCTGGGTTCCTGTGGCATGGAGTATTGTTTCCCATCCTTTGACTTTCAGTCTATGAATTTCTTTCTGAATTAAATGTGTTTCTTGCATACAGCATATTTTTGGATCTTGCTTCTTGATGCATTTTGCCAGTCTGTGCCTTTTGATTGGTGATTTGAGACCATTAACATTGATGGTTAAAACTGATATGTATTGACTTATATTTGTCATGATATTTTCTTGTTGTTGGTTCCCACTCTTTGTTTTCTCCCCTCCCTCTATTTAATTATCTGCCCTGCCTGATGGATTCCTTCTGTTGGAGTTCCTGGAGTTGTAGTTCTTGTTATGTCTTACTAGAGTGTCCTTTAGAACATTTTGGAGTGCTGGTTTGGTGGTCATAAATTTTCTCAGATGTTCTTTGTCATGAAAGTATTTTATTTCTCCATCAATTTTGAAAGATAGTTTTGAGGGGTACATCAATCTGGGTTGAAATTTATTTTCCTTTAGAGCTTGAAATATGTCATTCCAAGCTCTTCTTTACTTGAGGATTTGTGCTGAAAAGTCAGCTGTGATTCTGATTGGTTTTCCTTTATAGGTGACTTGTCTCTTGTCCCTAACAGCTTTTAAGATTCTGCAGTTCTGCGGAATTTCTGGGACCTTGGCTATGATATGTCTGGCTGAAATTTTTTTTTTGATCGTGTCTAGTTGGAGTTCGATAAGCCTTATTTATATGAAGATCAAGTTCTTTTCTCTTCCAGGGAAGTTCTCCATGGTAATGTCTGTGAACAAGGTCCTAATGTCATTTATGCTATCTCCTGCTTTTTCATTTATTCCAATTATTCTTAAGTTATTTATCTCCGAGTCATCTTGCAGCTGCTGGATTGATTTTTCATAGTCCCTTGCTATTTTTAAGAATTCTTTCTTTTCATGATCACTAATTGCAATCCTGTCTTCTATATCTGAGATCCTGTCCTCACATTTGCTTAATCTGCTACAAATACATTCAATGGAATTATTAATCTCCTGGATATCTGCTTGAATCTGCCTTATGGATTCCATTTCTTTCCTATGCAGAGCATTCATCATTTCTATAATTTTCTTAAGGTCATCTGTTTTTTTGTCTGTATCAGCTATAGAGTCCTTAAGCATGGTTTTCATTGTGGACATTATCTCTGCAGTTATCTGTGAAATTACTTCTGATTTAATTTTTTCCAGAGCCTCATTCAGTTGCTTTTTTTTTACCACTTCAGACAGGCCAGGTGGGTGGCTTTTGGATTTTCCCACCACATTGCCCTCTAGGTTTGCCTTTGGTGAATTGGTTGTGTGGGTTGCATCTTGTTTAAGTGTCATCTCATTTTCTTTTCTTTCTTTAGTTTAATTCCTGGGGTGATGTTTGTAAATTATCCGTGGTACATTGCTTTATTGCTAGTGTTTAAAATCCTTAGGAGATGACTACTTCTCTGCAGTATCTTCCAAGTTTAGCTTATTTTTGGGTTTTGAGCTTGCTGCCAAATCTTACCTCTTCAATTTGTTAGGTATGAGAAGTTGCTACCTGTTTGGCCCAGTCCTTGGTTCTTTGGTACTGTGCCACTGTATATTCTGTGACCCTTAATCAATCTCAGTCATGGAATATCAGGAAGGAAAGCTGTTTAGAACAATTATTTCACTTTTGGCTATAATGGTACCTAAAGCCTCAAACACAGCCTAGCAAATGACAGTCTGATTTAACCAGTTAGTTGCCATTTATAACCATATAAATTAGAGTTGCAGTTATATAACAAAATCTAAAACACACCAGAAAAATTATATGCAGTATACATGCCCTTAATATGCCAATTTTCCCCTCATGAGTTTAAATTTAAAATGAGTTAAGGAGGAAATAGAGTATTGGGAGAAGAGGAAGGAATTAGATGTAAGGTTGGAGGCCCAAGAGGTATCCCGCTAATATTGGGGAACTGGTGCAGAGGACTGGAGGGAAAAAGAGAAGGAAGGGATAAAAGGAAGAACAGGTCAGAACCACAGTCACAAAGAGGTTAGAGGCTCTGTTTACACTCAAATAAAAACCAGATAGAGTAATGATGGAAAGAGCAAATAGACAAACCAAAACAAAAACAAAGACAAAAGCAACAAAACAAACAAACAAAACAAAAATAAATCCCCACACAAAAGAACCCTTCACCAGAACAAAAAACAAATGATTGAGAAAAAAGAAAATAAAAAAAATGAAAAGAATCAGTTCTAGGTGTTGACTCTGCTGTAAGGCAGGCACCGTGTGGTGACAGAGTCCTGTTCTGTGCAGGTCCGTCCCAGTAAGCCAGTAGCAGCCCTTTGGCGGGGCAGTGAGCAGAAGCGTGTACTCTCAGCAGAGACCAGTGTCATTCACCTGCTGCTGTCAGCACACTTTCTGTTGCCCTGTGAGGCTCGGCGCTGTGCTGAGTCCCAAGCATGAGTCCTGAGCACTGTATTTTGGCGCCATGTTGAATTTCACTGCACCCCCCACAATGGCGCCTGGCCAATTGCTCTCTATCACGGGACAGCTGTGCCTGAGAGACACTCACCACCAGCCAGTGCAGTCCTCCGCCACTCCCCTGCACTGCCGTTGTCTAGTGGTCCTCCATGGGTGCTCCCGGGAGGCACCGGCCATCACTGTGTGTCCACAGATTTGAGCTTTTGTTGCACCGTGGTTCCTGGGACAGGGAGAAGGCGCCATGGTCTCCTCCTTGTTCTTCATTGACAGTATGCTTCACTGGCCCCCTGTGTCCTGAACTGCACTTCAGAAATTTCCTGGGTCCAGGGGAAGCACTCCCCTCCCTCCTGCACCTTTCTGGTCACTGTATTCCAGTAGTCCAATGGCAACTTTTAGAGAGTTTTGCTGCCTGCTTCTTACGCATCTGCCATCTTTTTCCTCCTCCAAAAATTATTTCTTTTAGTTGGATGTGGTGGTGCATGTCTGTAATCCCAGCACTTCTGATACAGGAGGATAACCATGAGTTCAAGGCTGGTGTGGGATACATAGTGACTTCAAGGCCTGCTTGAATTACATAATGATATGCTGTCTCTTCCTAAAATTTAAAAAACAAAGCAAAATCTTATAATCTTTCTTTCATGAGTTGCTATATTGTCTTAGCTAGGAATTTTTCATGGTCTCTCTAGTATTAGCATTGTTCTGTTTTTCTTTATATTGTGGTTATTTTCCTTTTAAAGTCATCAGAGTCTATAATGATGCCCTCTAATTTTTTTTTTGTGGGTACCGGGGTGTCGACCTCAGGACCTCGCTCGCCAGCAGGCGCCCATGCCACTGAGTGATATCACCGGTGCCTTTTTCGTATGTGGGATCTGGGAGTCGAACTCGGGCCCTCGCGCTTGCAAGGCAGGCGCTTAAGCCACTGAGCCATCTCACCAGCCCCCAGATGCCCTCTAATTTAATACAGATGTTAGTAATTGGTGTTTCTTCTTTTCTCAATATTTTTATTCTTGGAGACATCATTGCTGAATAGAGGAGGAGCCTTGTCATGAGCTACTCAGGGAAATTCAACTAAAACACGGGTAATTGGAGGAAAGGGGAGGAACATATACCCTGAAACTAAAATCTATCTGACATAAGAGACTAATAGATCAAGCAAAACATAGTTAAAGGACATAATAAAACAGTCAACCATCCCACCTTGCTGCTGGTGGGTTGCCGAATCGGGATGACTGCTGGCCATACTTGGAATCTCAAAAGAAGAAAAAAAGAATATAATAAAATAATGTGGATAGATCAAGCCATACAGGATAGACTTGATATATACAAGGTCTTCTGCCTCTTCAGTCTTCCTCCACACAGAGGAGGCTACAGTCCAGCAGTAAATTTTTCCAACACAAACTGCTCCCTCCCTGATGATCATCCAGTTTCACCTCTTTTCATTTTTCTGATTTTTTCTTTTCCTTTTATTTTTCTTTTCTTCCCTTTTCTTTTGAACACCTGAGTGCTAACTAGAACCACCAGAAACATGATTAAAGACTACAGGGGTGTCTAGTAAATGGAAGAGCTAACCCCTCCCCTGTGAACTGTGGTTAGAGTGGCATGGGGAATTAAACAGCTTTGCACCTCAGGACGGTGCAGCCCCAGGCTGTTCCAATGCTGCCCAGGGTGGGAGTACAGAGACACTGGATAGCACCCCTTTATCTCACTTGAGGAAGTTACAGACTACAGCAGAGCCAGGTGACAGTGGCAGTTGAACTCAAAAAGCAACAAACGGTAAGTTAGCACCCCACCTCACGAGAGGAGTAAGAATTAGGACTGAGCAGCCTTGGATTGCAACTGCAGGAGCAGAGGACTAGACCATATAACAGCATCCCAGTCCACAGTGCAAAATGTAACCAAGGAGTACAGAGACTTGCCAGTGGGAGAGGAACACAGAAGGCTGTGTAAGGATGAGGATTAGCCAATGGTGCTTGGGACTGGGAACAGCCCCGTCTCTGTCTGAAAACATCAACTGGGAGAGAGACGCCACCAAGGTACAAGATTAATATTTACCACAATATATTGCTTTCTAAACTGTGCTTGATGCTACTGTTATTTCTAAATGTACTACTTTAGCTAGGATGTTACATCTGTTGTAATCAGTTTTTTCTCACTTCTGTAATACTGGGAAGCTTTGGGGTAATAACCTCAACACCCTGGCACCAAAGGACTGCGAATTGATCAAAGCACATATCAACATCTCACTCTTAATTAATTGGGAAGGAAGGATCTTGGGACAGACACAAACTAAGAACCTCCTACACACAGAAGACATCCCTGAAGAACAGGCTTTTCCCAGAGAGGCCTTGATACTTGTGATAAAGCTGCCTACTACAAAAATATACAAGGATTGACACAGAATACAAAATAAAAACTTTTGAAATAAAAAATGACATGATGCAGAATCAAAATGCAACCTCATACCTCCCAGCCCACCCAAAACAATCAAGGAGACAACAATATAGAGGAAAATGGAAGACACATACCTGAAATTTCTGAAATGTTAGCAACCACAGTAAAGAAACAAATCCACGAGGCTACAGAGGAAATCAGGTCAGAAATATACTCTCAAATCAGAAATGTAAACATTCATAAAGAATTGCTCAGCAGATGTAGAGTACAGATAGATAAAAATAGATGATGATAGGAAAAGGATGGAAATCATGAATGACCAAAATATGAAAGAAATAGAATGCGTGAAATGGATTCAAAAAGATATCCAGGGAATTAAAAATTCAATTGAAAGCTGGCAAAACCACTTCAACAAAAGTGATGATAGTCTTTCAGATCTTCAAGATAGGATCGTGCTAGCATCAAGAAAGGAAAGATCTCTCGAAAATAACAAAGGATCAGGAAATAACAATGCAACAGCTGCAAGACAGTGCAAAATAAAGTAATATAAGACTAACTGGTGTCCATGAAAAAGCAGGAGTCCACATAAATGGCATAAATAGTCTATTTGCAGAAGTAGTAATGGAAAATATCCAAACCATGGGGAAAGAATATGACATACAGATAAGTGAGGCATATAGAAACCCAATCATGGCAGACTTCTCAACATAAACACGCATTTCAAGATGTTGGAGGGCTGGGGATATAGTTGAGAAGCACAACACACATCCTAGAAAGCACAAGGTCCTGAGTTCAATTCCCAGTACAAAAAAAAGAGCTTGTAATGAAGTATTTCAAGTCCTGAAAGAAAAGAACACCCAACCTAGATTTGTGTACCCTGTAAAACTATTTTTCAAAATAAATGGAGAAATAATATGCTTCCATGACAAAGAGCAACTGAAGAAATTCATAACTACCAAACTGACACTACAAAGGATACTGAAAGATAACTATAGTCAGATAAAAATGACCACAATTCCAAGAACAACAATAGAAAGAAATCAACAAGCAGGGCAAGAAGGGTAAGCAATTAAACAGAGGGGAAATTCAGGGAACCAACAGCAGGAAAATAACATGATAAATATAAGCCAATACATATCAGTTATAATCATTAATGTAAATGGCCTCCACTCACCAATCAAAAGAAACAGACCTCAATTCACTAATCAAGAAAGAAGATGCAAAATATGCTGTAGAGAAGAAATACATTTAACTCAATAAAAGTTCATAGACTGAAAGTCAAAGGATGGAAAAAAAATCCCATGAAACAGGAACCCAGAGAAAAGCAGCTATTCTGTTTGCAGAAAATGTGAATTTCAAACCAAAATGATCAAAAGAGATAAAGAAGGTCACTATACACTTATTAGTGTTAAATGTTGAGAGAAGGAGATAACAATCATAAATATGTATGCACCAAATGCAGGAGCAACCAACTATATAAGACAAATATTGATAGACATGAAAAATCAAATAAGCAATAATAACTGTAAAGGGGGAAATAAATATGCCACTGTCAAAAATAGATAAATCATTATTAAAAAAAGAAAAGAAAAGACTCAAATCCATGCAATTGAAAATGAAAAGGGTGATATCACGACGGACCCTGCAGAAATCCAGAAGATCATCTATACCTATTTTGAAAATTTATATTCTACTAAGATGGAAAATGCAGAAGAAATGGACAGATTCCTAGATTCGTATGAATTACCAAAGCTGAATCAAGAAGATTTAAAAATCCTAAATAAACCAATATCAGCCAATGAAATTGAAGATGTAATTAAAAACCTCCCAACAAAGAAAAGCCCAGGCCCTGATGGATTCACTGCTGAATTCTACAAGAAATTTAGAGAAGACCTAACGCCCCTACTTCTCAAACTTTTCAATGAAATTGAAAGGGAAGCAATACTCCCAAATTCATTCCTGGAAGCAAGCATTACCCTGATACCAAAACCAGAGAAGGACCCAACTAAGAAAGAGAACTACAGGCCAATCTCCCTAATGAACATAGATGCAAAAATCCTTAATAAGATACTGGCAAACAGAATCCAACAAATCATCAAGAAGATTATACACCATGACCAAGTTGGATTCATCCCAGGGATGCAGGGATGGTTCAACATACGTAAATCAATAAATGTAATACAGCATATTAACAGAACCAAAGACAAAAATCACATGATCATCTCAATAGATGCAGAAAAAGCTTTTGACAAAGTCCAGCACCTTTTCATGATAAAAACCCTACAGAAAATTGGAATAGAAGGTCTTTATCTCAATCTGGTAAAAGCTATCTATGACAAACCAACAGCCAATATTATACTAAATGGCCAAAAACTGAAAGCCTTCCCTCTAAAATCAGGAACAAGACAAGGATGTCCACTGTCCCCACTCTTATTCAACATAGTTCTGGAAACTTTAGCCAGAGCGATTAGACAAGAGAAAGAAATAAAAGGAATAATGATTGGAAAGGAAGAAGTTAAATTATCATTATTTGCAGATGACATGATACTCTACACAGAAGACCCCAAAAACTCCACTAAAAAACTGCTAGATTTAATAAGCAAATTCAGTAGTGTAGCTGGATACAAAGTCAATACTCAAAAGTCAATAGCCTTCCTGTACACAAATAACAAACTTACTGAAAGAGAAATTAGGGAAACAATACCTTTCACAATAACATCCAAAAAAATGAAATACCTAGGAATCAACCTCACGAAGGATGTAAAAGACCTCTATACTGAAAACTACAGTACTCTGAAAAAGGAGATTGAAGAGGATATCAGAAAATGGAAAGATATCCCTTGCTCCTGGATAGGAAGAACCAATATAGTGAAAATGGCCATACTTCCAAAATTGTTATACAGATTTAATGCAATTCCAATCAAAATTCCAACAGCATATCTCACAGAATTAGAGAAAACAATCCTAAAATTCATTTGGAATCAGAAGAGACCTAGAATAGCAAAGGCAATTCTGGGCAACAAAGGCAAGGCAGGGGGCATCACAATCCCCGACTTGAAATTATACTATAAAGCTACTGTGATAAAAACAGTGTGGTACTGGCAAAAAAACAGACCTGAAGATCAATGGAACAGATTAGAAGATGCTGAAACAACCCCAGACATACTAAGCCACCTTATCTTTGACAAAGGTGCCAAACACATTCGCTGGAAGAAAGATAGCCTCTTTAATAAGTGGTGCTGGAAAAACTGGCTCTACACATGCCGAAGATTAAAACTAGATCCATATCTTTCACCATGCACTAAACTAAATTCAAAATGGATCAGAGATCTAAATATTAAAACAGAAACATTAAATCTGCTGGAAGGTAGGATAGGTAAAACCCTTGGAGACATTGGTGTAGGCAAAGACTTTATGAATAAAAACTCAGCCGCACGGGAACTATCCCAAAGAATCAATAACTGGGATCTCATCTTATTAAAAAGCTTTTGCACAGCAAGAGAAACCACCAACAGAGTGAAGAGACAACCCACAATGTGGGAAAAAATGTTTGCCAGCTGTTCCTCAGACAAAGGATTACTATCGAGAACATATAAAGAACTCAAAAAAATCAGACCTCCCAAATTTAAAGACCCACTCCAAAAATGGGCATCTGAGATGAATACACATTTCTCAGATGAAGAAATACTAATGGGAAACAAATATACAAAAAAATGTGCAACATCACTAGTCATTCGAGAGATGCAAATTAAAACAACACTGAGATACCATCTCACCCCAGAAAGAATGGCTACTATTAAGAAATCAACTAATAACAAATGCTGGAGGGGCTGTGGGGAAAAAGGAACCCTTCTTCACTGTTGGTGGGAGTGTCGACTGGTACAGCCACTGTGGAAGTCAGTGTGGAGATTCCTCAGAAAACTAGGGTTGGAGGTCCCATTTGACCCAGCTATTCCCCTTCTGGGCATCTTCCCAGAAGAATTAAAAACATCGTACCACAGCGATATATGTGCACCCATGTTTATAGCAGCACAATTTGTAATAGCCAGATCTTGGAAACAACCCAAATGCCCATCAACTGAGGAATGGATAAGAAAGATGTGGTATTTTTATACAATGGAGTACTATTCAGCCATAAAGAAGGATAAACTGGAGACTTTTATAGGTAAATGGATGCAACTCGAGAAAATACTCATAAGTGAAATAAACCAGAAGCACATGTGTAAGCATCGTATTATCTCTCTAGTATGAGAAACTAAAAGAGTAAATAAGATCCAAAATGTACAATAGACATGGTGAATCAAAAAGAAACTGGTCAAAAGGAAAGAGAGACTGGAATAGGGAAAAGAAAGAAGGGAAAGGGAAAAAAATTTGTATATATGTATATATAAGATGGTTAAGATAGATACACTACCATTTTTACTTAGTTCATTGAAGAGTAAGGTTTGTGCCAATAATGTTTGGAGAATTGAATGCTAATGTCTGGTGTCCTGAATAACTAACTTAAAGATAGTAATACGTAATGTATTAACCATTGTTACCCTCCTATTATGTTGGTTTGAAAATTTGTTCTTCTTTTGATTTGTTTTGTTTTTTCTTCTCTTTAAAATAAAAAAAAAATAGATAAATCAACCAGACAAAAACATCAGCAAAGAAATATCAGAATTGAAACAAACCTGTGAACAAATGGATTTAGTTGATGTTTAGTGTTCCACCCAACATCAGAATACACACTCTTCCCAGCTGAACCTGGGATGTTCTCTAAAATAGACCATATACTAGCCCATAGAACATGCTTAATTAAATGCAAAAGAATTGAAATTATCCCATGTATATTATCTGAGCATAGTACAATGAAATTGGAAATTAATGGCAAAAGAAACCACAAGTCTCCATAAACACATGGAAATTAAATAACAGCCTCCTCAATAACTAATAGAACACAGATAAAATTAGAGAAATTAAAAATATCTAGAATTAAACATAAATGCAGATACAACATACTGGAAACTGTAGTAAGCAATGGAAGTAGTCCTAAGAGGCAAATTTATTTCTTTGAATTCTCACATTGGGAAAACAGAATGAGCACAAATAAACAACTTAATGCTGCACCTCAAGCATCTAGAAAAAGAAGAACAAGTCAAGCACAAAGCCCATACAAGTGAGGGAATTATAAAATCAGAGCAGAAATTAATGTAACTGAGACTAAGAAAATAATACAAAGAATTAATGAATCAAAGAGTTCATTCTTTGAATGAATAAATAAAATTAATAAACCCATAGCCACAATTATCAAAGAAAGGAAAGAAAAGACTCAAATTCATGCAATAGGGAATGAATATGTTGAAAACACTGCAGATCCTCTGGAAATTCAGAAGACCATCAATACCTTCTTCAAAATTCTTTACTCTCATAACATGGAAAACACAGTAGAAATGGACAGATTCCTAGATATTTATGAATTACCAAAGCTGAATCAAGAAGTTATAAAAATTCTGAATAACCCAATATCAGTCAATGAACATGAAAATGTAATTAAAATCTTAGCAACAAAGAAAAGCCCAGGTAATGATGAATTTAGTGTGGAATACTACAAGAAATCTAGAGAAGATTTAATGTCAATACTCCTCAAACTCTTTATTAAAATTGAAAGGTAGGCAATACTCCCTAACTCATCCCTGGAGGCAAGTATTAGCCTGGTAACAAAACCAGAGAAACACCAAAACAATAAAGAAAGCTACAGGCCAATCTCCCTAATGAACATAGATGCAAAAATCCTCAATAAGATAGCAGCAAACAGAATGCATCAACTCATCAAGAAAATTATACACTGTGACCAAGAGGGATTCATTCTAATAATACTGGGATGGTTCAACATGCACATATCTATAATTGTAATATACCATATCAATCAAGCCAAAGAGAAAAATCACATGATCACCTCAAAAGATGCAGAAAGAGCTTTTTACAAAGTCCAACACCCATTCACGTTAAAAATCATTTAGAAAATCAGAATAGGTGGTCTTTATCTTAATCTGATTAAAACCATCTAGGACAAATCAACAGCCAATGTCATACTAAATGTACAAAAACTTAAATCTTTCACTCTAAAATCAGGAATAAGACAAAGATGTCCACTATCGCCACTCCTATTCAATATTTTTCTGGAAACATTAGCCAGAACAATTATATAAGGGAGAGAAATAAAATGAATAAACATAGTAGAAAAAGAATTTAAATTATCATCATTTGCAGATGACATGATAGTCTACATAGAAGACTCCAAAAATTACACCAGAAGACATCTAGATTTAATAACAAAATTCAGTCGCATAGCTGGATAAAATGTCAACATTCAAAAATCAATAGCAGTCCTGTACACAAACAACTCACTGAGAGAGAAATTAGGGAAACTACACTCTTCATAGTAGCATCCAAAAAGATGAAATACCTAGGAATGAATCTAAAAAAGGAAGTAAAATAACTATACTTAGAAAATTACAGAACTCTGAAAAAGAAGATTAAAGAGGATATCAG
The DNA here is from genome assembly GCA_028451465.1 of Erethizon dorsatum. Lineage (NCBI taxonomy): Eukaryota > Metazoa > Chordata > Mammalia > Rodentia > Erethizontidae > Erethizon > Erethizon dorsatum. The sequence goes on along the minus strand of CM051842.1, from coordinate 79,159,616 downwards.
AAAATGGAACCTTATCTCTTGCTCATGGATAGGAAGAACCAACATAGTGAAAATGGCCCTACTCCTAAAACTGTTATACAGATTTAATGCAATTCTGATCAAAATACAATTAGCATACCTCATAGATCTAGAGAAAACATTCCGAAAATTTATTTGGAAACAGAAGAGACCTGGGATAGCAAAGCCAATTCTGGGCAACAAAGGCAATGTAGGAGGTACCACAATCCCTTACTTGAAATTATACTACAAAGCTACTGTGATAAAATCAGCATTTTACTTGCAAAAAACAGACCTGTGGACAGTGTAACAGATTAGAAGATGCAGACACAACTACAGACACACTCAACCATCTTATCTTTGAAAAAGAGTTCAAACATGTTCACTGGAAGAGAGAGGTGGCTCTTTAATATATGGTGTTGGATAAACTGGCTTTCTGCATGCTGATAACTAAAACAAGACTCATGTCTATCACCATGCATTAAACTGAAGTCTAAGTGAATCAAAGATCTAAATATTAGAACAGAAACACTACATCTGCTGGAAGAGAAAGTTGGTAGCAATCTTTAAAATATAGGTGTAGGCAGAGACTTTAGTATAAAAACCCAGACTGCACCAGAAATATTTTAGAGAATAAACAACTGGGATCTCATCTTTTTAAAAACATTTTGCACAGCAAAAGAAATCACCAATAAAGTGAAAAGACAACCCACAGAGTGGGAAATAATTACAGCCAATTTTTCCTCAACAAAGGACCTCTATCTAGGACATATAAAGAATTGAAAAAAATCAGACCACCCACATTCAAAGATCCAATTCAAAAATGGACATCCGATATTAATACACACTTTTCAGATGAAGGAATACAAATGGCAAATAAAAATATAAAAATATGTTCAACATCACTAGTCATTTGAGAGATGCAATTTAAAACAGCCCTGAGATTCCATCTCACCCGAGAAAGAATGGCTATCATCACAAATCTACCAATAACAGATGCTAGAGAGGCTGTGGGAAAAAGGAATCTTTCTCCACCATTGTTGGTAGTGTAGACTGGTGCAACCCCTTATGGAAATCAGTGTGGAGACTACTCAAAGAATTAGGATTAGAGGTCCCATTCGACCCCTCATTCCCCTTCTGGATATATTTTCAGGAGAACTAAAAACATTGTACCACAGTGATATATGTGCACTCATGTTTATGGCAGCACAATTTGTAATAGTTAAACCTTGCAAACAACCCAAATGTCCATCAACCGAGGAATGGACAAAAAATATGTGGTATTTTTATACAATGGTGTACTACTCAGCCATAAAGAAGGATAAACTTGAAACTTTTATAGGTAAATGGTTGCAACCCAAAACTGAAATAAATCAGACTCACATATGTAAACATTGTATTTTGTCCCCGTGGTGTGAAAAACTGAAAGAGTAAACCAGGGCTAAAATGTACAATAGATATAGTGAAATGGGAAAAATATTTTTCAAAAGGAAAAATAAACTAGGGTGGGGGGTAAGGAAAGAAGAGAAAAATAAAAAAAATACATGTCAGTTATACTCCTATTTTCTCTTAGTTCATTGAAAAAGAATGTTTTTTTTTTTTTTGTGGGTACCGGGGGGTCGACCTCAGGACCTCACGTGCCAGCAGGCGCCCGTGCCGCTGAGCGATATCACCAGCCCCTTTTTCGTATGTGGGATCCAGGAGTCGAACTCGGGCCCTCGCGCTTGCAAGGCAGGTGCTTATGCCACTGAGCCATCTCACCGGCCCCCGAAAAAGAATGTTTGCACTAATATTAATTGGAGAATTTTTTATGCCCATAACTTGTGCTCTGAGAAGCTACTTAAAGATAACATCTAATGTATTAACAATTGTTATTCTTCTATTGTTTTTTATGAAATTTTGTTTTACCTTTTTTCATAATATAAAAAAGTTTTCTTTCTTGTTGGGAATTTTTAAACTGTTTTGAAAAATAAATATTTGGTTTGTTGGTTCTTTTTGTTTATATATACTTCATTTTGTTAACTGTGATATGTAGTATAATTACAAAAATTTTAGAATTATAGAAAAATTTTGGATACATCACAATTCCCACACACTCCATATTCAATATCTATTATACTTGACATATCATACAAATATTTTCCAGTTATTGCAATTAATATACAAATTTTTAATTCAAAAAGCCATAGTTTATTCATATTTCCTTAGATTTCATCTAATGTCTTTTTCTATCCTGAGATCCTATCTAGGATACAACTTTACACTTAGTTACCATGTCTCCATAGGCAAATCTTAGTTGAAACAAGCTGTCAGATTTTCTTTATTTTGATGATGTGAAAAAGTTTTGCAATGTATTTCCCAGTTATTTTGTGGACTATTCTTCAATCCAAGATTGTCTAGTTGTTGCTCATAATTAGACCTCCTATAATTGAAAGAGGAAGAATTCAGAGGCAATGTGTCATTTTCAATCCAATATATGAAGTAAAATTCTTATGCATAACTTACCACAAATGATATAGGTATCTACTAACTGATAATTTTTTATATTTTCCCACTAAAAACATATCTTTCTCTTTCTGTCTGTTTGGAAGGACATCATTATGCACTCTCTATATTTAAGAAATAGGAAGTTATATTCCAACTCCATGAGAATGGATCATCAGTATAATTCTGCTTGACAGATTTGTCTCCCACTGTAAACAATTACTTACTCAGTTAGTTATATAGTTTGGGTTCATTGATATTTATTTTGCAAGTCTTGTTATTGTTATAATTCAGTTATATATTGGATTATACATATTTGTCACATTTGCTCAAATTGTTCCAGGTTTGTCTATTGGAGGCTAGTTCAGGTGGCTGCTTTGTTCTTTTCATATACTATCATTTCTTTGTGTGACTTTCCATAAGTGTATGTGTATGAATTATATGGTGTGCATGTGGATATAAGTATGTGGATATAGGTGTATTTGACCATTTTCTTACTTTCTGTTACAAAACTTTACAAGTTCATATTGTGTATGCCCTGAGTCATTCATAGAATCAGCCACTTCTCCAAGGTGGCTTGGTTTCTTTCTTTTAGAGAATGGTATTAGAAACCAAGGGATGTTCATATCTACCATAGTGTTCTTGTTTCAAATCTCTATTACAAAATAAAACAAGGAGATATATGTGTTTACACTATTGTAAGTGTATATGCATGAATGTGTATAATGTATAACTCATCTGTTATTCATATTAGACTCTACATAAGCTCATACTGATGACTCCTCTTCTAAACCATTACCACATGCACCATTACAGCCTTCTATCCTTGTTTAAGTGTGATATTCATGCGAACATTGAGAAATCTGGCTCTCATTGTTTGCCATCATTTTATTTTATTTTGGTGGGTACTGGGGGGTCAACCTCAGGACCTCGCATGCCAACAGGCACCCGTGCAGCTGAATGATATCACCGGCCCCTTTTTCGTATGTGGGATCCATGAGTCGAACTCGTGCCCTCGCGCTTGCAAGGCAGGCGCTTATGCTGCTGAGCCATCTCACCGGCCCTGCCATCCTTTTTTTATTCTCAGAATACATATATTGCTGTATCCCAACTGTGTACCTTTACCTTCACAGGAAACAAATTTACAAACTAGAGTAGCAATAAGGCACAGTTCTCTTGTCTTTAATATTATTGCATTATTTGTTAATGTCTTTTTTCACGTAATTTATAACTTAAAATTTATCATAGTTGTGTATGCATAGCAAAAAACAATATAAGTAGATTTTAGTACTATCCATGGTTGCGATATCCACTGGGGGTCTTGGAACAAACCCCACATTGATAAGGGAGGACTTCCTTAGAGGCATAGTTTTCTCATTTATGCTTTCATCCCCTTATTCGTTGACTAATTTACAGACATTAACATTCACTTTAATATTGTAAAGTTCTAAGAGTATTAACAAAATCATAGTGTTATGTATTTCACTATTACAGTGTCATCGAACAATACCCTAACAATTCCTTCATGTTTGATCTTTTCAGTCTTTCTCAAGAATTTTTGAACCACTGATCATTTTCTACACCTATGTATTTGTCATTTCCAGAATATCATATAACTGGAATCATAGCATCTGTAGTTTTTCATACTGGCTGTATTAAATTTACAATATACATTTAAGGTTTCTTCATGTCTTTTCATAGTATGATAATTCAATTGTTTAAATTACCAAATAAAATTCCATTTTATGAATGTAACTGAGTTTATTTTTCTATTCATTTATCAATGCACATATTGATTATTACAAGATTGGGTCAAAAAGTTGCTGCAAGCAATTACATGTAGGTTTGTAACACATGGACAAAAATTTTCAATCCAGCTATGTAAATATTAATATTAATTGCTTTTTAGTATAGTAAAATTATGCTAATAAGAAGTGTTTTCCAAAGTTTTTATACCATTTTGTTCCCCAACAATAGTGAATGAGAATTGCTGTTGTTTCATAGATTCACCAAGATTTTAAGAATGGGCATTTTTAATTTGTTGGATACTAGCTATATTGGTATTTGCATAGTGGCATCTCTTTGTGTTATTAATTTGTAATTCTCTAATGACAGATGATGTTGAACATCTATTCATTTGCTTATTTCATTTTCTATGTGTCCTGTTGGCGAAGTGTCTTTTTAGACATTTTGTCAGCTTTTAATTTGCTTATTTACATATGGAGTTTTAAAATTTCTTCATATAAATTGAGGCAGCAACACTATCGTATATATTATTTATGCAAATTTTTTCAGAGTCAGTGGCTCATATTTTACAGTTACAACATATCCTTCACTGTGGAGAGGTGCTTTCAATTTTAATAAAGTCCAACTTGTTGACATTTTCTTTAGGGGTTATACTTATAACATTCCATCTAAAAAGTAATTGCTAAAGCAAATGGTAACTAGATTGTCTCCCATGTGTTCTTAAAGAAGTATTTATGTTTGCAGTTAGGTCAATGATCCACTTTGATTTAATTTCTGTAAAAGGCATATGTTGTATATGTAAATGCACTTTATTGTATAAGAGCATCGATTGTTATAACATTTGTTGAAAAAACTGTGCTTTAACATCAAATTACCTTTGTTCCTTTGTCAAAGATCAGTTGACTATATTTTGACTACTTTTCAAATATTGAATAAGTCTTGCACATTAGATATGATTTGTGGCCCAGAATGTCATCTATCTTGCTGAATGTTCTAGGTGAACTTGTGATAAATGTTTTTGCTATTGTTGGATGAAGAACTCTATAAAGTGGGAGTTGTATTCAGTTGATTAAAAATGTAGCTCATCTCAACTTTTATCTTTGAAGATTTTCTGCCTGATATATCTGTCAACTTCTGGTAGATAGTTTTTGAAGCCTTATTGTTATGAAGTGAATTAATTGTGTCAATCTAAAATTTCTAAGTTGAAGTCCTAGTAAACACTATATCTCAAAATAGGACTGTATTTGGAAATAAAGCCTTTAAAGCTGTAACTAAGGTTAAATGATGTCATATGGCTGGGTCCTAACCCAGTACGACTTATGTGATGGTTAATTTTTTGTGTAAATTTAACTCATTTATGGGATGTTCATATAGAAGTCTAAACATTTCAGAGTGTGTCAGGGAGGGCATTTCTGGAATAATTTAACATTTGAATTACTGGAATAATTAAACATGAAAGCTTTCTATGTTGTGAATATTCATAATTTAATCTGTTCAATCTCGGGGACTGAATAGAATAAAAAGAAACAGGAGTGCTGACTTAGTTCTCTGCCTGTCTACTAAGGTAGAATATTGATATTCTTCTACCCTCATTTTGCCTGGTTCTCAGGTTAAGAACTGGATGCCTTTACTGGTGAATTATACCAAGAATTTATAGAAGAATTAATGCCTATATTTATTTCTCAAACACTTCCAAAAATGAAGAGGAGAAAATGTTTTTAATTCATTTTAGAAAGCCAGAACTACTCTGAAAAGAAAGCCACACAAGCTAATTACAAGGAAAAAAAAACCTGACAGATCAATATACTTCATGGAAATATATGCAAATATCCTCAACAAAATACTGTAGCAAATCAAGTTCAATAACATATTAAAATATCAGAGGGCCTGATCAAGAGTTAGCCTAATTTTTGATATTTAATATATGCAAAGCTTGATCCTTGTTAAGCTACATATACAAATCAATATATGTGAACACCAAGCCACACTATCAGAATGAAGGACAAAATATACAATTTTTCTATAGATGCAGGCAGCACATTTAACAAAATTTAATTTTCTTTCAAGACAAAAATTCTCAGCAAATCTTTATAGAAATAATATGCAACAAAATAAATAAGACAAATATGAAACAAAACTATGCATTGTTGCATGGTAGTAATTCCAAACTGTTAGAAGTAAAAAGTGCTGCATTCTTATCTCCCAATACTGAAGAATGTACTTGAGGGCAAATAAGGTCAAAAGGAAGAAATGTCTCAGAAAGCTCCTGAGATAAAAGAAGGGGGGCTGCTAAGGCTCTTAGTCTAAGGGTATTTTATACAGCAAAATCAATTGGGGTAGCTATGGGTCAAGTTAAAATTAACCTATGGGGTTACAAGTATAGTGGCTAAACTAATACTGATCCAATAGGGAAGCAAGGCACATAGCAAGAGTATGTCAGTGAGCATCATTAGCTTTGGCTTATTCACAATTTCTAAGATAAAAATAAGAAAGTCATTACTGGAAAGGGATGGGAGTAGGGATTAGGATGTTTTAGTCACTCACCTATGTGTTTAGTGTGTTATCTAAGCTCACTGGACCAGGCAATGCTAATTACAGGATAAACTCTACTATAGTACTGTTTATCTTTAGGGAGGCCTGCAGGTGTGATTAGTATGTCTTCATCTTGATGCCTGGTTCTCTTCAAATTTGCCTGCAGCCACAATATTGATGGGTCTCATCTGCACTAACTCCCTCAAGAACTCCTTCGTTGACTGCCTATTAATTCTTATTTGTTAGCTGACTAAAGAGTCTCTTCTCTGAAGAGTTATACCTAACTGTCATTAGGGGACAATGGACAAAGACTGCTTTTACTACTTATGATTGAAGGGGGTTTAAGTCATGCTCAGCAATCAGAGATACTCCTCAGAGGGTTTATCTAGAGCCCCTTGATATAAATCAGTCACTCTCATCTTTGGTATGTTTATAGTTTTAATTGTGCAGGAAACAAAGCCAAAAAAATTTAAGTATGCAGTGATGGCCTCCCACAAGGAGGGTAAGGAGTACTGGTCCAGTGAGCTTGGATTCTGACATTGAATTAATCTGTTGTCTAATATCTTGAACAACCACTGATATTAGCAGAAGGATCAGGAATGTATCCACATTTAGCACTTATAATCACATCACTTCCACCTGGTGCAGCTTTTAAGATGAGTAAGACCATCCAATTTTGAAGGATTGCTTGCCTCATTAAACTGACCTCCTCATTTAAAAGGAAGATCCCAGTTAATGTATCATTTAAGGACTGTCTAGTACAATTAAGGCCTTAATTTGGTAAATGACATCTTTTAATCTCAGGGATGTGTCAAACATAGCAGCCAAACCAAACAAATTGCTAGAAATACACTGTTAGATCATCAGTGTTGTAGCTGTGATAAGTTTGTAGGTTGATCAATATTTTCTTTGTAGCCACACAAATACCAGTGTGCAACTCTCTGTCCACCCAGGGACTAACCAGGGCCACAGATTTGTTCCACCACACCAATAAGTGCCTTTGGGGACTCCCCATATAATCCCAGGGCAATTAAAGCAGTCTGTTGAAAACTAGTGCTCAACATGTAAAGTTATGATATGTATACATTGATCAGGTTTGTCCACCCCAGGTATTTAGTAGTTAGGCCTATGAGAGTAGAAGGGAATTTGTTTTCTTCTCAACATCATGGGGCTTGTAAATTAAAGTCTCCTACAGTGGGACACAAACATATATAATCATCTCATATCTGAAAGTACCCATACTGAGAACTATGACTGTTGGCTCTTATGATATGTCCCTTGCCCTTAGTTAGAAAGAGTTCTACTAGAGCCAATAGAGAGGATTTAATGGTATATTTAGAAAAACTTCAACTATGTCTGGTGTCTTAAATGTTGGAGATTATAGGCTATTCATTTATCTTGTAATGTTTGGCTAAACTATGAATTCTTGAGTTCTCTCATGTCTCAAATAGGCTTGTAATATATATCATTCATCTCCTTGAAGTAGGGGTACCAATCAAGCCAGTCCTGAGTTACCTGACAAGGGAAGTAGGTCATGAATTTAGTAAGACATTTGTTTAGTGACAGCATGTTCCTGTGTCCACATCAAAATTTCCTCCCCCAGGTGGTACACAATTAATTAGTAATAAGAACTAAAGATAAAATCTTATATTACTTATCTGAAGATGTTGCTTTCTTTTTGAACAAGTGCTTTATGTCTTCTGTGGGTTTGCAAGAGTATTCAGGTGGTTGTTCACACTTGGGAATGACCCTTGGCTTTCAGGTCTTGAGTCTCTGGAGTATCCAGGAGTTGAGGCCACCTATCTTGAAAACCAGAGCAGATAGCATCACAGTGTGTGGTCCTTCCCAAGTTGGCCCAAGGGAAAAAGATGAGGAAGGGAGAGACTTTACCATAGCAGATCTCCAGGGTGGAATATGTGATTTTGCTTTTTTTTAGGCTGCATTTCCATTAATTGATAAAGCATTTGCAGGAATTGAGACAGTGAGGTGACATCTTTTTTCAAGGCATCTGCTTCTCTATTGAGAAAATTGTTAGTGTGAAAAACACATCCATAAAGTATCTCAAAAAGACTATGCCCTAGAGTTTCAGGAGTATTTTTATATTCATAACAGTAGGAAATTGGGCCATTTTAGGAAATTTCCCTGAGACATTTTTGTGAAGGTTTCTCTGTAAGATCTCATTGATTGTTATGACCTTTCTTGACAACTGTGGTCAATATGCACAATGAAGATAATAGAGAATTTCCAGTGCCTGAGAGACACTCTCTGTGACTGTTGCTTTAAAATATGCCCCATTGTCAGTGTGCAAACAATTAGACAGTCTAAATCTGGCTAAGTTTACTGAGACCACTTGTGACTTTTTTGTTCTGCAAGGGAAAGCCTCAACCCAATTAGTAAAAGTATCTACTCAGATCAACATGTATTGGATTCCCTTACATTTTGGCATATGTGTAAAATAAAGCTGCTAATCTTCTTTGAGATATTTGCCCTGTCTCTGCATGCCTGGAGTACAAGTTAGGACTATTTTTCTGGTACAGCTCACATGTCTTAACTATCTGTTTTATTGTCTGAGAGAGTGCCTTTTCTATGGATAATTTTAAGGTCATCTTGTGAGTCTTGTCTCACCACAAATTAAAGGTTTTTTGTAAAACCTTAATAATTTTTCATTGATTAACACCAGGAGGGAAAATTTTGCCACCATCTGACTGTAAATATTACAGTGGAAGGAAATTATGTCCATGGGAGAGAGTCTATTCAATATTTGACTAAGCAAATTTGGGTCAATTCTGATCAATAAACACTTCTCAAATCAGAGGGGCCTAAGTGGAGGGCCCTCAAGCAGCCTGTGCAGCTGTATTTAAGCAGTTGATTACTTTGAGATACTTCAACTCTTTCTTTGTATCCTGTACACTGAATTACTGTCACCTTGAATGGTAGATAGAGTGATGATAATAGGTTGTCTATCTCTTTATATTTTGTGGGAGATCCATTGGCTGTTAAATAATTTCTCTCTTTCCATATAGCTGCATGGACATGTAGCAATAGGAAAGCATATTTTGAATCAGTATAGCTATTAACCATCTATATTTTACTGAGTGTGGTTTACTGAGTTATAAAGATCTTGTCAAGACTATGAGTTCTGATACCTGGATGCTAGTCTCAGAGGCAAGTAATGAGCTTTCAAGTGCTTCCTGTAGAGTCACTATAACATATTCTGAATTCCTTGTCCTATTTTCCATGAAGAAACTGCCATAAAAAGGGTCGACTCAGGGTCTTCCAGGGATGCATGTAACAAGTGTTCTGTGGCTAAATGGGTGTAGAGAATTTGCTGTTTGCATTCATGTCCCCAACCTCAGTTTTCTCCTTTGCTGGTAGAAAGATGCATGATTTAAAGAGGAGTATGTGTTTATTTGGATGGCTGGCCCTTGTAGATGTAGAAATTGATATTTGATAAGTCTACTGTCTGATAGCAGGAAAAATGTCCTACTGTATTTTGAGGGGTGTATCCAGTGAGATCTTTGCCTAGGGTCAGTGTGGATGCTTCTGGCAACAGAAGAGCCTTGGTGGTCACAGCCTTAAGTCATGAAGGCCATCCTTTTGCTATTATTTCCAGTTTGTGACTCAGATACTGTAGAGCAGTGATGGTGACACTTATAGAGGCCTAGTGTCCAAACAGCAACCTCAAACCCATCAAAGTGTGACAGTACTGCAATTAAACCTGAATACTGATGTTTTAGTTTAGGAAAAACAACAGTTATCCAATGCTCACTGCTGGGGAAACATGGCTCCCATGCCAAAAGAAAGGACTCTGTACACTCACTGCAGCACATGTGCCATAGGTTCACCACCACTGCATTACAGGGTATTGGACAGTATTTTGGACTGATCAGACCCACATTCTCCCAAATGAGTGGACAGCAAAGGCTTAAATAAAAGAGATAAGTGATGTGGTTTTAGGGCTCCAGGAAGATCAAAACCCTCTAGCAGAATTCGAGATTCTCTAAGGGTAGTGACAAAGAACTTCTCTGGGCAGCCTGTACTTACTTGGCTTTCAAACAAAAGAAGAGGATGCTGAGAAAAGCATGGGAAACTGAGCAGGACCTTGGAAGTCAGGTCAAGGACTTCTCCAAGTAATAAATTATGTTAATTCAGGAGAACTATCTTATCTCTAGGTTGACCTTCACCACAGGAGTGAGATGCCTGCAGCTACAGTCTTTATCTAGTTAATTGGTGTTGAAGCCTGACATCTTCAGCTGTGGCCTTGTTTTATCCTTTGAGGTGTCACCGCATCACAGGCTACAACAGGCTATGGCCAGGACCAGTGATTCATGGAGGTTCATCTACTGTGACTCTGCTTCCCTTCTCCAGACAAGGGGCTTAGGCCTTTCACAGACTCAGAAGTAATCATAGAAAGCCAATTCATTAATTTTGATTCCTGTTCAGAGCCTCTTCATAGTTGTCTTCATGAGGACAGGTCCCAAATCTTATGTAAACACACCCAATGCCATGCTCTGCCTTTTAACAACATACATTTAAATTGTGTCACATTATAAGGCTCAGTGCTGGGATTTTTTTATGATTACATATTTGCCATACATGATTACCATATTCATCACAAGGGAATTTGTACCTGTACATAATATATCTTAACCCTTCTTTTTTCCCCATTCTGCCTGCTCCCATCAACACTTCTTCCTCTCCCCATGTACAAAATTTTTCTTTCCATTTTCTGTGCTCTCATTTTTCCCCTTTTCCCTTCCTTCCCTTGAACCTCCCCTCCCTTGTTCCTCTTTCCATTTGAAAAAGTTTTTCCTACTTCCCAATATCTAAATGCCATTTTGCTTCTTATTTACTCTTTGGGTTTCTCACATGAGATAATGCAATATTTAAACTTGTATGTCTGATTTATTTCACTTAAAATGAAGGTCTCAATGTGCCTCCATTTTCCTAAAAAATGTCTCAGGGTTACCATTCTTTACGTCAGAGTAGTACTCTATTGTATATAAATAACGTATTTTCATTCATCTGTTGATGAGCATAAGGTCTATTTCCAATATTTAGCTATTATAAATTGTGTTTTTTTAAACACGGGTATGTGTTTATCACTGTTGCATGATGATTTTACACTTTTTGGGAAGATACCTAGAAGAGGAACAGCTGAGGAAAGTGGAATCTCTAGTTTTAGATTTGTGAGGAAACTCCCCACTGATTTACATAGTGGTTGTACCAATTTTCATTCCCACCAACAATACAGAAGGGTTGCTTTTTCCTCACAGCCTCACTGGCATTTGTTATTGGTTAATTTCTCAATGGTAGACATTCATTCTAGAGTGAGATGGAATCTCAGTGATGTTTTAATTTGCATTTCTTGAATGACCAGAGATGATGAACATTTTTTCTTATATTTATTTGCTGTTTGTACTTCTTCAATTGACAAGTGTCCATTAATTTCAGATGTCCATTTTTGACTGGATCTTTAATTTTAGAGAGTCTGATATTTTCAAGTCCTTTATTCTAGATATTAATCCTTTGAGAATTAGGAAGAAATTTTTTTACACTCTATGGGTTGTTTCTTCATTCTGTTGGTGGTTTCTATGCTGTGCAAAAGGCTTTTTAATTTCGTGTGTCCCCAGCTGTTTGTACTTTCTAATATTGCCTATGCAATAAGGTTTTCATCATAAAGTATTTGCCTACACCTATGTCTTTAAGAGTTTTGCCTATTCTATTTCCCAACAGATTAAGTGTTTCTTTCTTCCAGTGAAAAAGTTTGGCCCCTTTGTCAAAGTGAAGGTAGTTGAGTCTGCTTGGATTTGTTTCTGCATCTTCTATTCTGTTTCATTGCTCCTCAGTTCTGGATTTTTTTCTTTTTTCATTTTTCTCTTTTTGCTTGTACCATGTTCTTTTTATCATGGTAGCTTTGTAATATAATGTCAAATCAGGGATTATGATGTCCCTTACTATGCCATTATTGCCCAAAGTTACTTTCCTTATTCTAGGTCTCTTCTGGTTCCATATGAATTTTAGGATTGCTTTCTATAGTTCTGTGAGGTATGCTATTAGTATTTTGATTGAGATTGCATAAAATTTGTAAAACAGTTTTGGAAGTATGGCCATTTTCACTACATCGGTTCTGCCTATCCAAGAACAGGGGATATCTTTCCATTTTCTGATATCTGCTTTGATTCCCCTTTTCAGAGTACTGTAGTTTTTAATATAAAAGTCTTTCACTTGCTTCATTAGGTTGATTCCAAGTGTGTCACTTTTCTTGATACTATTTTGAAAGATGTTTTCCTAATTTCTCTCTCAGTAAGTTTGTTATTCATGTGCAAGAATGTTATTGATTTTTGAGTGTTGACTTGTATCCTGCCATGCTACTGAATTTGGTTTTTCATCCTAGGAGTGTTTAGGTAGAGTTTTTGGGGTCTTTTATGTAGATTATCATGTCATCAGCAAATAATTACAAATTAACTTCTACCTTTCCTATCAATATTTCTTTTATTTTTTTATATTTTCTAAATGTTTGGGCTAATGTTTCTAGAACTATGTTGAGCAAGAGTGCTGATAGTGGGTATCCTTGCCTTATTCCTGATGTTAGAGGGAAAGCTCTCAGTTTTTGAATATTTTTTTTTTGTGGGTACCGGGGGGACGACCTCAGGACCTCGCGCACCAACAGGCACCCGTGCCGCTGAGCGATATCACCGGCCCCTTTTTCATATGTGGGTTCCGGGAGTCGAACTCGGGCCTTCGCGCTTGCAAGGCAGGCGCTTAAGCTGCTGAGCCGTCTCACCGGCCCAGTTTTTGAATATTTAATGTGATTTTTTTCTATTGGTTTGTCATAGATTGCTTTTATCAGACTAATATCATAACTTTCTATTGCAATTTTCTTTCAGGTTTTTATCATGAATGGGTGTTGAACTTTGTCAAACGCATTTTTTGCATTTATTGAGATAATCATGCAGTTTTTGTATTTGGTACTGTTAAGCTGGTGTGTTACATTTATCAATTCCCATATGTTGAATCATCCTTGCATCCCTGGGATTAATTCTATATGATTATGGTGTGTAATCTTTTTGATGATTTGCTGCATTCTGTTTGCCATTATTTCATTCAGGATTTTTGTTTCTACGTTCAGTAAGGGGACTGGCTTGTAATTTTCTTCGTTCTAGGTATTTTCTGTTTACTGTCAGGGCAATGCTTACTTTCTCCAAATGACTTTGGGAGTACTGATTCCCTTTAAATTCCATTAACGTGTTTGAGGAGTAGTGGCAGTGTATGTTCTCCAAAGCTCCTGTAGGATTTATCAGTGAATCCATCAGGACCTGGACTTTTCCTTGTTGGAAGTTCTTTTCTTATTACTATTTCAATTTCATTAAATTATATTGCATTATTTAGAATATTTATATCTTCTTAATTCAGGTTTGGTAGTTCATATGTATCTAAGAATCTCTCAATTTATTCTGAGTTTTCGATCTTATTAGAGTACAAGTTCTTAAAGTGGATACTGATCATCTTTTGGATATCTGTAGGATCTATTGTGATTTTGTCCTTTTCATTTTTAATTGTACAGATTTGTGTCTTTCCTATTTTGATAAGGGCAGCTAATAGTTTTTTTATTTCATTTAATCTTTCAAAAAACAACTCATTGATTAATTGATTCTTTTTATTGTATTCTTAGTCTCAATTGCATTAATTTTCCTCTGATCTTTTTAATTTCCTGCCTCGTATGTGCTTTGTTTTAACTTGCTCTACTTTTTCTAGAATGCTGAGGTTTAACATTCAGTTATTTAGTTGAGCTCCTTCTTTTTTTCTGACGTGCTAATGCAACACTATAAATTTTCCTTGTAGGACTGCTTACTTTGCATCCAATAAGTTCTGGTGTGTTGTATTGGCATTATTGTTTAATAGAGGAAACTCTCAATTTATCCTTCAGTTTCATCTGTGACCCACTGGTTTTTCACAAGTGTATTGTTTAATTTCTACATGTTTATGTAGTTTTGTGGTTTCCTTTTCCATTTATTTCTAATTAAATTGCACTATGATCTGATTTTATGGATGGGATAATTTCCATTCCTTTGTATTTACTTAAGCATGTTCTATGAGCTAGTACATGGTCTACTTTGGAGAACATCCCATATGCTACTGAGAGGAATATGTATTCTGTTGTTGTTGAGTGGAAAACTCTGCAGATTTTTACTAAGTCCACTTGTTCAAACGTCTGGTTTAGCCCTGACAATTCTTTGTTGATCTTTTGTCTCATTGATCTGACAGAAGGGTATTGAGATATCCCATTACAATTGTATTAATGCTTATCTGATTTTTCATGTTCACTAGTGTTTGTTTTATATATTTGAGTGTGGCTGTATGTGGTACACATATATTTATGGTTCTTATCTCTTACTTTTGAATTGTTTCCTTAACATGTATGTAGCAACCTTCTTTGTCTCTTCTGATCAGTCTTGGCTTGTAACACACTTTGCCTGCAAATAGACTAGCTTCTTCTGCTTTTTATCTGGCTTCCCATCACATGAAGTGTTGTTTTCCATTCTTTGACATTTAGTCTGTGAATTTGTTTGCATTAAATGTGTTTCTTGTATGCATCATATTGTTGGATCTTTATTTTTGATTATTTCTGCAAATCTGTTTTTTTGATTGGTGAATTGAGACCGTTGACATTGATGTATAACTGACATGCACTGACTAATCCTTTTCATTATATTATTTTCCTGTTGTTGATTCCCTTTCTTCCCTTCTATTTGATTGCTTGCCTTGCCTGGTAGATTCACTCTATTGGGATTCTTGGAATTGCTGTCTTCAGTGTCTTTTTCTAAGATATCCTTCAGACCTTATTTAAGTGCTGGTGTAGTGGTCATGAATTTCTTTCATAGTTCTTTACAATGGAAGCATGTTATTTCTCGATCAATTCTGAAAGAAAATTTCATGAGGTACATCAAGCATGGTTGGGGTTTTTTATTGGGGCTTGAAATACTTGACTTCAACTCTCCTTGACTTAAAGTTTTGTGGTGAGAAATGTGCCATGATTCTCATGGGTTTTCCTTTATGGGTGATTTGTTTCTTTTCTCTAACAGCTTTTAATATTATATTTTTGTGCTGAATTTCTGGAATCTTGACTATTATTATAAGCTTTGGTGAATTTGTTTTTTTTTGATCATGGCTATTTGGAGTTGTATATGACTGAAATATCTGTATATCAAATTCTTTTTACATGCTTGAAAATTTTCTACTATTACTTCAAGGAAAGGATTTTTATACACTTTGTGGAATCTTCTGATTCTTCAGTGATTCCAAATGATTTTATATTACACTTTTCTGCATCATCTAGCAGATTTTAGATTGACTTTTCATGGTCTCTTGCTTTTTTTAATAAGTCTTTCATTTTATGATCACCAACCAGGACTCTGTCCTCTAGATCTGATATTCTATCTTCACATTAGTTGACTCTGCTGCACACAATTTCAGTAGAATTTTTAATCACCTGGAGTCCATTATATTGAATTCAGTTCTTTTCTATGTTGGGAATTCATAGTTTGTTTTTCTCCTAAGCTCTTCAAATTATTTTTATCTTTATCTACTCTAGATTCAATAACCAATTCCTTCATTATGGTCATCATCTGTTTGATTATCTGTATAATAATTTCTTTTTTGGTTTGGTCAAGATACTTGTTCATCTATTTTGTTACATTTGCTCACTACAGTTTCAGAAAATACATCTGGGTGGCTTCTGGTTTCTTCCACCTTAGTGCTCCCTGTATTTATCTTATAAAAGTTGGGAGTTATGCATTGCATCTTTCCCTTCCATGTCTTCTCATGTTCTATTTTGCTACTGTTGTTGTTTCTTTGTTTTCTCCATTGTGCCTTATAATTTACTTATGGTATGTAACTTTATTACTAGTATTGAGAACTCTTTAGGAAACAACTCCTTTTCAGAGTTATCGTGTAGTCATATCTGGCTTTTGAGTATGTCATAGGATCCTGCCTCTTCAATTTATTATGGATGAGAGGTTGCAGCCTATCTCCTAGTTCTTTCTTGCTGGTCTGTAGTATTTCTTATGATCCCCTGACAATCTAGTTATTGGGATACAAGGAATATCACTGGATCCCAACAACTATATCACCTTGTCTAAATTAGTACAGTCAGTAATATCAATAACATCAAGAATAGACTAGAAAATGACAAACTGTGACAAGTAATAATTTGCAACGTTTAGCCATAGGTACAAGATTTATATATCAGAACTAAGACAAATCAGAAAATTATATACAGTTAATATCCACTCAAAAGAGTGATTTTACCCTAAGGGGATAAATTTAAAAGGGAGAAGTGGCAAGGCTGAAGGACAAAGGAAGATTTCCCAAGCCTCATGAAACTGTTGAAGATGGTAGGAAAAGAAAGAAGGAAAAAGAAAACAAAAATAAGTAGAAAATAAAACAAAAATCTTAAAACAATGTTCACACTCATGAAAAACCAAAACAATAACAAAGAATAGACATTAAAAAAAAACAAAAGGAGAAGTAAAAAGGAGAAATTTCACTGTGATTTCACACCTGTGGTTATCTTCTGAGGTCTACAATTTTGTGGCAGTGTCCGATTCAGGGCACGACTCTCCAAACTCTGATAGACAAATGAGGCATTCAGAATTCAGATTCTTGCTGGATAATCACTAACAAGCCTGCGGTAGGATTAAGCCAGGTGCTGATTCTGGTACTTTGAAATCCATGCAAGCTCATGCAGACCCTGGCCTCTGGTTATGGAGTTGGGCCTGATTCATTTAGCTTGTAACATTTTGGGTGTGTCTTGCCAGCCTGATGATGGCTACCTCACCCTGGACATTACCCGTGGTTGTTCCTCACCCAGTTACTGTGGGAATTTAACACTGGAAGCCCTGAGATGAAGCCAATCCAGAACTGCTCTGACACCCAGGTTCAGTTGGCTGTTCCCTAGAATGGCATCTGACCAAACACTCTCTCCAAGGCATATGGCAGTCACTTGAATTATATTCACTCACCAGCTTTCGTGCACACAGCTTCCACTTCTCCATTCCACTAATGTGTTTCTCCCTGAATGCCTCTGGAGTCACCCACTTTCACTATGTCTCTGTAGATCTGATTTTCATTTCTAATTAGCAGTGAATCAGGACCCAGGTGTAAGGTGCCGACTTCCTCTTTCTTTTTCTGCATAGTGGTCTTTCTCCTCAATTTCTCTCCAGGCTCCAACTTTTCCTCCACATCCCCCCTGGGTTCTAAGGTTTCCCTTCCCTCCTTTTTTTCTTCCCCAAGATGTTTTTCTCCAGTGTCTGTATTCTGAATCTTGGAGAGGTTAATTTGTTGTTGCTTTCCATTCCACCATCTTCCTGGAAGATGCTGCTGGGGCATTTGGAAGCGTTTGCTTAATCTTTTTTTTTGTGGGTACCGGGGGTCAACCTCAGGACCTCGTGTGCCAGCAGGCACCCGTGCCACTGAGCAATAATATCCCAGCCCTTTTTTCCATATGTGGGTTCCGGCAGTCAAACTCAGGACCTCACGCTTGCCAGGCAGGCGCTTATGCTGCTGAGCTATCTCATCAGCCCTTAAGCTTTTGAAATGTAGTTTGGGAATCAGTTTCTTATCTTAAAACAGCTGCCTTCTTGGTTTCCTTTATAAACTGGTAAGGAACTCATGAGATCTCACCATACCCTCCTATCAAAAGGCAAAAAAAAAATAAAGCCTGTAATTCTTAGGAATGTTCTTAGCTGTTTTAGCGTCTTAGGCTGCAAGAAAGATAGTATAGATTTAATTATTTTTTCTTTCAGTATTTGGGTTCCCTTAGATAGGATAAGTCTCAATTATTTTACCACAAGGCTACAAAGTTGTGCCTTAGGCATAGGGACATAGTAACCTGTATCTGCCAGAAAACTTAGCAAGGCATGATTGCCCTGGCTGAAGAACTCTTCTGAGGGGGTGCATAACAATATATTATCTACATATTCAGGATGGTGACTTGAGAAAATTCTAAACAGGCCAAGTCATGAGAAAGCACTTGTCCAAAAAATACTGCCTCTGAACCCTTGAGGTGGTACAGTTCACATCAGTTGAGAGGCCTAGTCATGAGCGTTTCCAAAAGCAAATAGAATGTGGGATATGGATTCAAAGAAATACAAAGAAAGCACCTTTTAAATCTAATACTGAGAACCAACTGGCATTCTTAAGGATCTGGGAAGAAGAGTATAAAAGTTTGGCAACAGTTCTTCAATGAGCACTATAGACTCATTTATCAATCTGAGACGCAATACCAACATTCACTCTCCATTGGGCTTTTGGACTTCCAAGATTGGAATGTTGCAGGGGCAAATAGAATGTGCAAATAAACTTTGTGGCCTAATGTTTTCAATTATAGGTGATAGTTCTTTTCTGGCAATAGATCATTGAGGATATTGTCTCCAGTGAATAAAAATAGTGATGTCTTTAGTAGGTATTTGTACCAGGATGGTTCTTATTATTATCCCAATTTCATCTTTTGTTGTTCATACTTCATAATTTATTTTTATTTCCACTGGAGGAAGGAAATGTACTGGAGTTGGGTGCACAAATATAGCATTGAAATAAGCTAACTCTTTCCAAAAGGGGAACTGGATTTTCAGGTCTGATCAAAAGGGAGAGGAAATAGGAAAAAAATCATAGTTACAACCTAGAGGTTGTGAGAAATAATGAACTACCTTCTGCCCAGTGACTACTTTTACTGAGGTATGATGCCTCGATGGAAAGCCAGGGTTTAAAAGAAGAACTGAAAGTCTAGCTCCAGTGTACAACAACAGGCTGGTATATTTTCCCCCTATGGTCATGGCTACATCGGGGTCCTTTTTGGAGATGACAGTCTGAACAAAATGAGAGGGCAAAGGGTTCCCTGGAGTTCTTCAGTCTTGCTAGACCAACAGCTAAGATAGTACTGGTTCCTGATACCTATTTCCTAGGAGAAGTCTGACTTCCAGTGGTAACCACTGCACACAGGGCAGAGCTAAGGGGGCCTTTTGTTTTGTCTATTCTTATTACGGTAGCTCCTAAAATATCCTGATTTTCCACAGTTGTAGAAAGTGAGATAGGTTGGTGAGCCACATTGGAATCACAGGAATCAGACAAAAATTTTACTCTTTTTAAGCCTGCAACAGAGACATCTGATTTCTCTTGGACTCTTTGATTTCTCCCCTTAGCCTCCTCCCAATCTTGATTGTAAAAGACCAATGTGGCAAATCTCACTAGAGTGTCCTATGAACTGTGGATGGTAAAAGCCATCTTTTTCACCTTTACCTGGTGTCTATATTCATCTGGGTAATAAATTAGTCCTTAAGGATCATCTGTCCTTCTATGTTGGGCCACTAGGTATCTTTTACAAGAACTACCTGGACTCCAGTAGGAACTGGCAATTTCACTTATCTCTCTTCTGCTCTTTTAAAATGAACATTATGATATTAATCAGCAAATATAATAGCAGCCTGTAATGTCACATGTTTCTCAAGAGGAGTCAACATTTAATTTGAGAATATTAAATCTGTACAGTTCACTATTTAGGTAAATCTCCTAAAGACCTGAATGTACTTATTAGGATCATCTGAAAACTTTCCCAGATACTTTTTGATACATTTGAAGTCAATGACCGCAAAGAACATATGGACACCAGTATGGTTGAATTGTCCACTCAACTATTTAAAGGTTTGTCTCTGAGGAGCTTTAACAAAATCACATACAGTTAGATACAGCCCCATATAGAATTTAATTAGGGGTGGCTCAGAAGTCTGAGCCTAAAGTTATGGAGCACAAGAGAGAAGAGCTTCAACTTCCATGATGGCAGTTACAACAGATAGAGGGTTAAGGATCAGGTATCTGATTTTTCACCGGCTTTCTTATATTTTTCTTGTTGTTGAGACAAAATACCCAACACTCAGGTTGAAGGGTGGTTAAAGGAGGAAAGTTTTATTTAGCTCAGTTTGTATAGGTTTTAGTCCATGATCAGCTGGCTCCAAGGTAGTGTGCTTGGCAGAAGGGCACAACAAAGAACAGATCATAGAGACCACAAGGCAGCAAAAGCAGTAACAAGGGAGCTTAACAGTATCTTTCTGCCTATTTTTACACTCTATCTAGGCTACTGGTATTAGGATGGTGCCTAACCAATCAGTGGTCTGATTTAGTAATCATACACCCTTAATCTCAGCATCACATACTCCAGATTTAGCCACCTCTGAAAAAGCCCCATCTTTTTCACAAAACCATAACAGTGGCTGTTGTAGTAAGGATTTTCCAGGTAATAGATTTAATATAGGATTCATAATTTATAGGATTATTTTATAATATTCACCAAAAAATTCAAATGCAAAAGAGTGCAGGAGATATGTCCATGCACTAGAGACCCAAAGAATCTGGCTGAAGGCCCATAGACCATGGCAAAGTCCTCCACAATTCCAACTGGAGGACTAGAGACCATGACAATGTCTTGTGCAAGTCTGTATCAAAGATATGCACTGGGAATGCTCAAACTGTCAGTGGTGGAAGCTAGAAAGTCTATGACAGTAAGATGAAAGATTTGTGCCAGCAGGTTTAGGGAATCTGCACTGGAGCCAGGAAGCAATGCTCAAGATAAGGACCAGGGCTGCCCCAAAGAGAACCATAGCCATCCTCAGTGACAGCGAGGAACCAAGCTCCTCAGATAACAGCTCCTCATATCAGAAAAAACAGCACGACAAGCTTCTCCAGGAAAATCAACAGCACACCACCCTCCCCTCCAGTTCTCCTTTTATCCTATTGTCAACAATCTCAGGTGGGCCATCCACAGACAGCACCACACTGATTCAGTTCAGTTGTGTGTTACAAATTGATCATTAGTTAATCCACCATAATCCACCCCTGATCAATTTGAAAACAGACACATTTCCTTAAACCATAATCTCCAGTGGCAGATTTGTGAAAAGTTAACATATCTTGATCTATTAAGATTTACTTTAACAAGTACATATATACAATTCTTATTTCATTCATTTCCACAGCAAAAACAAATATTCAAATGGTGCTCAAAACTCAAGGTTAAGACCAAAATACATTGACTAAATAGCCTGATTACAAATATGTGTCTAAAATCTATATTGAAGTGATATTTAAGAGAGCTATTACAATCACAACACTTGCTTTGCGTTAACTTTTAACAACAGGGCATGGCAACACTATGAAATGCCCCACAGGATCTCCTGCATTTCAAATACTCTCTTCCATTCTGGTGAAAGGCCTCAGATTATTTTTCCATTGTCCTATTCCTTCTCAATAACCACATTCTCCTCTGTTTCATCCTTGCAATCCACAGCTCCACTGGAGACTTGCCTCTGGCCAAATGCTTCCAGTCACTTTGCTGGCTCTTTGCTCTTAATTTCAAACATAGATCTAGCCAGAAGCTCTCAACAGTAACTATGCCAGTATTGCAGCTGTAGACTGCACTGAAATTTTTCTACCACCGAGACAATACCTATAAAACCAAAAAAATGCAGATCGACTTCCTGCCAAAGCACAACATACAACACCTGGGATCCAGCAGCCAATGCAGTCCTCAGTAGAAGACTTCTGAGACTCACCTTCATTGGCAGTATTTCCATCAGGCCTCTGATTTTCCAGGCTCTGATCAGACTCTCCCATATAGTTTCTGGCATACAGGGGTTGCCACTTTGGCCAGTCTTTCAAAACCTTTCTAAATTAATTCCAAGGGCTATTAAAGCACATGGCCAGGCAATGTCACAGCAATGGCACCACAACTATTACCAATTTTGTTGCAGTCAGGGCTTTCAAGGGAATTGATTTAAATGGGATACATAATTTATAGGATTATTTTATAATATCCACCCAAAGAGTCAAATGCAGATCAGTGCATGAGACCTATACACACACTAGAAACCCAAAGAATCCAGCTGAGGGCCTGGATCCCATGGCAATGTCTTGCATTAGTCCAGATGAAGACCTAGAGCCCATGGCATTGTTCCCCACAAGTCCAAGTGAAGACATAGAGCCCACCACAATGTCACATGCAAGTCTATATGAAGAATCTGCACTGAAGTAAGGCTCAAATAGTCAGTGGTAGAAGCTATAAAGTCTGCACAAGCAGGCTGAAGAATCTACAGTGGAGCCAGGAAGTGATGCTCAAGGTAAGGACCAGAGCTTCCCTGCAGAGAACTGTAGCCATCCTCAGTGAGAACGAGGACCTGAGCTCTTCTGACAATGGGAACAGCTGAATTCATATCAAGAAAACCAGCATGACAAGCTTTATGCTATTTCTGCCTTGAATGCAGCCTACCCTGAATGGAACTCTCTAAAATCATGAACCAAATAAACCTCTCTTCCCTTAAAATGTGGATGTCATAAATTTTGTCACAATAGTGGGAAAACTAATATAGATATAGACATAAACTTCATCAAAATTGGAAAGGAAAAAATAAAGCTTTATTTATGTGAGGAGGACTCGATCTCTTTATATAGAAAAACAATTCTAAACCTGCCTTATAAAAAGAGCAAATACATTTAGTAAACTTTCAAGAAATAAAGTCAGCATACCATAAGAAAATAAAATTTTCCACATGTTGAATAAAACCTTATTGAAAAAGAAACAAAATATTAACATTCATAGAAGCATTTGAAATTAAAACACTTAAAAATAAATTTAAGTGGGCCGGTGAGATGGCTCAGCGGCGTAAGTGCCTGCCTTGCAAGCGCAAGGGCCTGAGTTCGACTCCCGGATCCCACATACGAAAATAAAAGGGGCCGGGTATATCGCTCAGTGGCACGGGTGCCTGTTGGTACGCGAGGTCCTGAGGTCGACCCCCAGTACCCACAAAAAAATAAATAAATAAAAATAAATTTAAGTAACAAGCATAAAAGTTAGGAAAAATACAAGAACTCTTTTAAAACTCTATCATGATCCCATAAAATATGGATAAGATGAATGGAATAGATCACAAAGGAGGCCGGTGAGATAGCTCAGCATCACAAGCACCAGCCTGGCAAGTGCGAGGTCCTGAGGTCGACTCCCAGTACCCACATAAAAAAAAAAAACATAAAAAGATCACAAATAAGTGGGATGCAAAGTTACATTCATGGATTGAAAAAATAATATTGCTAAACTTTTCATATTACCTAAAGCAATATGTTTATTTGATGCAATAATTCCTACCAAAATTTCAAATACATAAAAAGGGATTACAATCTTCATATAAAACAAAAAAAGAGCTCAAATATTCCAACCAAACATGAGAAAGAAGAATAAATTGGCTGGGTGCATAGATCAGTAAATGAACAATTTCGTTTCTTTAGTTTTTTTTTTTTTTTTTTTGTTCTAGGAATTGAACTCAGAACCTTGTGTTTCCCAGCCAGGCACTTGTGCCACTGAGCTATATCCCCAGCTCAAATGAGCAATTTCATAGCATACAGAAGTCCTTGTGTTCAATCCCCAGCAAACTGAAAAGAAAAAGAACAATGGGGGAGGCAAGACTTCCTGACTATAAAATATAAAACTATGGAATCCAAAAAGGTGTTGAACATGCAAAAAGCCAGATATATAGAACAATAAAATTTAATAATAACAAAAATTACATATTCCCTTATATATTCAAATGATCTTTCATAAATGTACCAAGAACAAACAATGACATGAGTATAATCTTTAATAAATGGTTTTGGGAAACTAGATATTCACATGCAGAAGAATAAAAAAGAACTTTTGCTTCACAACAAATACAAAAATAAATGAAAGACTTACAGTTGAGAATTTAAAATGTAAAACTATTGGGGAAAAACAGGGAAAA
This sequence comes from Erethizon dorsatum, assembly GCA_028451465.1. Classification (NCBI taxonomy): domain Eukaryota; kingdom Metazoa; phylum Chordata; class Mammalia; order Rodentia; family Erethizontidae; genus Erethizon; species Erethizon dorsatum. The sequence goes on along the minus strand of CM051842.1, from coordinate 79,135,035 downwards.
TGCATCTTGATATTTTTCTGGGCAAGGATTCTTTTGATATGATACAACAAGTACAAGGAATGAACAAATGGATTTGCATCAAACTAAAAGTATTTTGCACAGCTATCAGCAGAGTGAAAAAACAATTTAATAATTGCAGAAAATATTTAAAACTAATGCATTCATAACTAAGACATTATCCAAACTGTAGAAGAAAATCAATTGACTCTCAATAGCGGAAACAAAATAATCTTATAAATGGATGAAGGACTTGAATGTACATTTCTCCAAAAATGTATGCACATGGCCAGCAGGGAAATAAGAAGGTGCTCACTGTATCTAATAATCAGACAAATACAAGTAAAAATCACAGTGCAATATCACTTTATACACATTGAAATGGCCATTATCAAAGTTAAAACTGATAATTATTGGCAAGGACATAGAGAAAAGAGAATACTTGTACACTGTTGGTGGGAATGCAAATTAGTACGGTCATTATGGAAAAAAGTAGAAGTCTCTCAAAATAGAAAAAATAGAAATATCATATAGACTAGGTATTCCAGTTCTGAGTATAAATCCAAAAAATGACATCATTCTCTAAAAATTATATCTGCACTCCCATGTTTAGTGCACCATTATTCAAAATAGTTTGAGATATGCAAAGAATTTTCAAACATTTAAAAGAAGGAAATCCTGACACTGGAAACATGGCTGAGCTTGAAGGATACTATTCTGAGTAAAATAAGTCAGATAGAAAAGTAAAATATTGCATGATCTTTGTTATGTTTGAAATATTAAAATATTCAGCTATATAAGCAAAAAGTAGAAGTCTGATTTGATACTACATTGTGGTGTCATCTTGAATAAGAAATGCATAGCAGATTGGTTTAGCACAGTTTCAGGTGTGCCTAGATGAAGACAGAAAACCCACCCTGGGTTTTGGTGGCATCACCAGATAGATTTGTGGCCTGGATAGAATGCAAAGGGAAGGCAGAAAGTTTCAGTTCTGCTTCTTTGGAGGAGCTCCTGTCTTCATCACCTTTGGACACTAATCTCCAGCCTTCCAGTACATACTGTTCAGCCTTCTAGTACAGACCCTTCAGTTCCCCAATACAGACTCTCACTCTGCCCTTGGGATGGGATAGGACACCAGGTGGCCCCCAAACCTTGGCAGATGCAGAATAAACACTGATGGACAGTGAAGGGAACACTGACCACTGAAGTGGTGAAAAGGTAAGGGTTGGGCACCACCATGCAGATGGACTTTCATTTTCCCACAGATGCTTCTGGAATATTCTCTGCTACTGCTCTTCTTCGCTCAAAGCTCTTCATAACATGGGCTGCATGAAATCAAAGCAAACTTTCCTGTTTCCTAACAACTGTGAGACTGAGTGGAAATATGGGAGTGAAGAAAGCTTTACACCAGAAGAGAGATTACAGAAGGTGTTTTCTCCATGTAAATCCTGAGGGGACATGGAAGCACAGCCAGGGGTCACTGCTTAGGTTGTTAATTATGCAAACTGCCTGTGCTTGGAAATCCTGTGCAGTACCTTGCAGCAGTGGGTGTGCAATAACATCATCTAATATGACATCCCCTACATTGAGAGCTAGGGCACTTGATGCTGTGTGTTTTGGCACTTTCCTATAGTTCTTGCTAGCATAAGTATATAGAACAAAATAAAAAAATTATAATGTACTAAATATAATAAACACATATACTTTATTTGTTAATTTTGTTTTAATAAACCTATAAAATTATTAATGTGGTTGCTTTATATTTACAATGTCAATGACAATGTTCTATTCCTTACATTTTTGTTTCTTTTTATTTCTCAATATTTTGTACTGTCTAGTTTTTGGGGGGCATTTTATATAACTCCATGTTACCCCCTCCTTTCTTACATTAATTATAGTTTTTCAAAACATGTTTGAACTGGTTCTCTTACAGTTTGTATTTTACAATTTTGTTGATCTGTTTTTTTTATTAGAACAAGAAAAGGTGAATTATTTCATTCTACTTTTATTTATTCCTTCCCACTGTTCTTCTTTTATAACATATGACTGTATTAGTAACCTTTCTCATTTCTGGCATAAAATACCCAACACTGTGACTTAACAGAGGAAATTTTAGATTACAATTTCAAAGGTTTTAGACCATGGCCACCTGGCTCCAAGATAGCAACACCATGGTGGAGGGGCATAGTGAAGCAGAGCCAAACATTTATGTTGACAGGGAAGCAAAGCACAGGAGAAGAGTAATGAGGAGGAAATTATCCAGGATCTGTTATAGACACCAAAGCATTGCCCTCATAACCCACACAAACACAATATAAAGTGTGCTTTATTAATTCAAAACAAGTCTCCCCACACAATGACATTTATAATTAAGTTATCCATCACACTGAGTTGCTCATATTTTTTGAAGGACTTATTTTAACATTTCTTGCATGATGTTCCTGCTGTTAAAAAATATTCTCTCAGTGTTTGATTGTTGGAATATCTTTCTCTTTCATTTTTGAAGGATAAATTATTTTGACTTCAAATTCTTGATCTCTTATTTTCTTTCTACACTTTAAAAAATTTATACTTTCACCCACAATGTTCTTGCTTATATGTTTTCTGGTGAGAAAAAACTATATATATATATATATATATATATATATATATATATATATATTTAAAATGTCGCATATATGACAATCTAGCTATGTTTTACTCTTTGATTCTTCAGACCATTTTTATACCTTTTAACGTGCCTTATCATTTTTTTTCAAAATCTAGATGTTATGTATCAGTTAAAAAGATAAATAGATTTTAGTGGGACATTTATATTAATATAGGGAAATGTAGGCATATATTTAATGAAAGTAATACCTGTATGTTCCAGAAGCTTCAAATTCTACTTTTTAAAAAACATGCAATATTTACTTAGATTTCATTGAGTACAGCTTCTTTGACAGACTCTAAATGTTGCAAGACTTTCTACTGTAATATACCTTTATTGTACAAGAGTACTATTAATTTGCTATAAAATATAGGGGGACCTTCTATCATCTTTTGATTAAACCTCAATCTTTTACAGGGCATGTGTCCCTGGCTATGATTTTTACAAGTGTCTCTTTATTTGAATCATGTTCTGTAAGAGAAAAATGCTACAGAATCTTTAATTGGGTAAATAATATTCCCTGAGACTGCATAATTTTCCAGTAGAATATTGTCATGCTATAGAGCATTGTTTTGGCTTGTATCTAGACATTTCCCCCAAGGCATCATGCAGTCATAGGTGAGGCTTTTCAGAGGTGGCTATATCTAGGGTGTGTGCTGCTGAGATGAAGGATGTGATGCTGGGATTGATTCATGGCTCAGTGCTAGGCTGCCTCACACTAGGTGTGCTACCCACCCTAAGGGTGGGTATCCTGGGTAACATATTAGGGAAAGAAAGAGAATCACTGCTTGTTGCTTGCTGCTTGCTTCCTCGATACATCACTGCTTTGCTGCCTTCCTGCTTTTTGCCCACCATAAAGTGTTTGTCCTCTGCAATTCCCCTCTGCCATTCCACCCTGCCTTGGAGCCAGCCAACTATAGACTGAAACCTCTACAAACCATGAGCTAAATAAACCTTTCCTCATTTAACTTTGGGTGTTGTGTATTTTGTCTCAGCAACAAGAAAAGTTACTAATGCAAGCATAGACGTTTTCCTTTTATTTTATTAAAAAAGCAAAATTTCATAAGAATATAATAAGGCAATAACAGTAGCTAATACACTGGGTATCATTATCTTCCCAGTAGATAATCAAAGTACAGACATTAACGGAAAAGATTCTTACAAGAAACTAACAAACATAGTAAAACAAAAATTTCATTTAAGCGATCTGAGAAAAAAATTAGAAGTATAAATAGAAAAAAAATTAGCATGTATTTTAAAATATTTTTCAAATAATGAAATATGTAATTTGGGGAAGTATATAAACTTCTCTATACTTCCCATGAATTGGCCTTCTATTTTGCTCTTGGTATATTTCTGTATATTTCTTGTTTTTCATATAAAAGAAAGCATACAATATTTGAGCTTGTGTATCTGACTTACTTCACTTAACCTTATATTCTTAAGTTTTACCCATTTACCAGCAAATGCCTTAAGTTTATGTTTCTTTATGGTGGAGTAGTACTCCATTGTGTATTAATACCATATTTTCCTCAACCATTCATCTGTTGATACACATATATGTAGTTTCCAATATCTACGTATTATAAATTGTTCTGCTATAAATATGGGTGTGCATATATACCTGTAATGTGATGATTTTAACTCTTCAGAAGATGCCTAGAAGGTGGGATAGCTAGGTCAAATGAAATTTCTATTTTTAGTTTTTTGAGGAATTTACGCAGTGATTTACATAGAAGTTGTACTACTTTACATTCCCACCAACAATGTAGAATAGTTGCCTTTTACCTTCATCTTCACCAGCATTTGTTATATTACATTTTTTGATTATAGTCACTCTTTGTGGGATAAAATAGTATCTCAGTGTACTTTTAATTTGCATTCCTCTGATGGCCAGTAATAATGAAAATATTTCTATGTATTTATTGGTCATTTGTACTTCTTTTTCTGAGAAATATCTACGCATTTCACTTGCCATTTTTTGGTAGGATCTTTTATTTTGGGAAGCTCTGACTTTTTCAAGGTCTTTATATTGCATATACTTTTTATGTTAGTCTTCTGTTCATGGAATAGCTGGCAAAATTTTCTCCTATTGTGTAGATTGTGTTTTCACTCTGTTGGTTATTTCTTTTGTTGTGCAGATGATTTAAATTTGATATAATTCCATTTGTTGGTTTTCAGTATTATCTCTTGTACCTCTGGTGTTCTGTTTAGAGACTCCTTGCCTACACTTATGTCTACAAGTATTGTACCTATTTTACATGCCAGCAGATTAAGTGTTTCTGTTTTAACATTTAGATACTTAATGCATTTAAGTTTTAGTATATGATGAGATATATGGGTCTTGACTCAATCTGAATGTAGATATCCAATTTTCCCAGCACCATTCATTAAACAGGCTATCTTTCCTCCAGGGATTTTGACTTCTTTGTCAAAGATAAAATACTTGTATGAGCCTGGGGTTGTTTCTGTTTCTTCTGTTCTTTCCATTGTTGCACATCCCGGTCTTTGTGCCAGCATCATGGTGTTTTTTTTTTTTTGTGGGTAACAGGGGGTCGACCTCAGGACCTCACGCGCCAACAGGCACCCGTGCCGCTGAGCGATATCACCGGCCCCTTTTTCGTATGTGGGTTCCGGGAGTCAAACTCGGGCCCTCGCGCTTGCAAGGCAGGCGCTTACACCGCTGAGCCATCTCACCAGCCCATCATGGTGGTTTTATCACTGTAGTTTTATAGTAGAACTTCAAGTCTGGGACTGTGATGCTACCTGAACTACTTTTTCTATTCTGGGTACCTTCTAATTCCATATAAATTTTAGAACTGTTTTCTATACTTCTGTGAAAAGTGACATTGGTATTTTTATTGGAATTGCATTAAAACTGCATGTCAGTTTTGGAGTATAACCATTTTGATTATATTAGTTCTGCCTGTTGAGTAACAGGGTATAGCTTTCCATTTTCTGAAGTCTTCCTCGATTTCCTTTTTCAAGTGATGCAATTTTCATTGTAGAGGTCTTTTACTTCCTTAAGTAATATAAAATATTGAATTTTTCGATGCAATTGTGAATGGTATTGTTCTCCAATTATTTTTCTCAGTGGGTGCATTATTAGTGTATAGGCAGGGTGTTGGGGACCACAATTTGTAAATTGAGTCTAGGAGATGGCCAAGATTGTCCCTGACCTTCCCTTTGAGCTAGATTGGAATGAGGGAACACCCTGCTCTTTTCTGGTCACAGCTGGAAGCCCTAGGGCTAGTGACTGCTGTGGCACTCACAAGGCAAGATAAGACCTGCTGAAGACAAGGTATCTGGGGAAATTACAATTTCCTTATTGCCCACCTGTCTCATTCTTGTCCTTGCAAGAATGCTTTGTTCTTCTTACCAGCCCACCATAGTCACCATTACTGTTCCTGGAAACACCCACTGCCCTTTACCCATTGTCCTTGACTCAGATGTAATGAGTAAATACTAAAGTTCTGGGTGCCTCGTGGCCTTTTGTTCCCCATGAACAACTGGTCATCCCAGATCCCTGATGCACCCCTATTTTGTCTCTTGCTCTTTCTTTCCACCATGCACCATAACACTTGGCAGGAGATTGGGGACCCACTGCAGGGATCACTGATAGTCAGCACCATCAAAAGTGACACCAATAGAATGGCATTTATTTTTGTGTGTTTATTTTCTATCCTGCTACACTGCTTAATTTAGTTACTGATTTTAGAAATCTTGTAGAGTTTTTTGGGGGGATATGGTAAGTAAAGTATTATATAATCTGCAAATAATGATATTATGACTTTGCCTTTTCTCTTGCCTAATTGCTTTGGCTAATGTTTCAAGATCTATGTTGTACAGGAGCAGTGATAATGAACATCTTTGTCTTGTTAGTGATTTTAAAGGGAATGCTTTCAATTTCTTTCCATTTATTATGATGTTAGCAGTAGGTTAGTTATAAATGGATTTTATCATGTTGAAAGACTTTCTATAACTATTTTCTTTAGGGTATATTTATCATGAAATATTTTTTGATTTAGTCACAGGCTTTTTCTTCATCTATTGAAATAATTATGTGTTTTTTCTCCTTGTTACTGTTTATGTGATGAATTAAATTTATTCATTTCTCTATGTTGAATTATCCTTGCATCCCTGAGATGAAGACTACTTGGGCATGCTGTATGATCTTTTTGATGATTCATTGAATTCTATTTTCCAGCATCTTTTAAAGAATTTTTGTATATATTTTCACTAAGAAAATTGGCCTTTAGTACTCTGTTATTTGGATCTTTGTCTGGTTTTGGGATCAGGGTAATGTTAGCTCCCAAGGTTTGTTTCTGTAAGTACTTCTTCCCTTTCAATTGCTGTAAAAAATTGATGAGCATTGGTGTTAGGTATCCCCAAATATTCTTTTAGAATTTGGCTATAAATCAATCAGCTCCTAAATTTTTCTTAATTGGTAGATACTTTTATTACTGCTTCAATTTTATTGCCCATTATTTTATTGTTCAAGATTTCTAAGTCTTTTTGATTCTAACTTGGCAATTCATATGTATCTTGGAATGTTTGCATTTCCTCTGAATTCTCCAGTTTTATGGCATATACATTTGTCAAGTAATTGCTAATAACTTTCTGGATTTTAGAAGTGTCCATTGTGATCCAACCTTTTTTCTTTCTAGTTGTATTAATTTGTATCTTTTCTTTCTTTTTTCCAAGATTGGCTAAGGGATTGTCTATTTTGTTTATTCTTTCAAAGAACTAGTTCTTTGGTTCATTGATTATTTTATTATTTTTTAGTCTCCATTTCAATTATTTCTCCTCTTATCTTTATACTTCCTTTCTTTGTACATACTCTGGGTTTGGATTTTTCTTGTTTTTCCAGGAAAGACCTTGAGACACATCATTAAATTATTTATTTGGTCTTGGTCTATATTTATGATGTAGGCATTGACCACTGTGAATTTCCTTCAAAAAACTGTTTTCATCGTGTTCCATAATTTCTGGTATGTTGTACTGGCATTTAATTCTTGGAATGGTCTTATTTTTCCAGTTTTCTCTGAGACATATTGATTATTCAAAATTATGTTGTTTGGTTTTCATATATTTGCATAGTTTCTTCTTTTTTTGCTATTGATTTTCCTTTTCATAAGACAGTGAACTGATAATGTGAATGGTAAAATTTTTGTTCTCATTTACTTAGGCATGTTTCATTAGCTAGTATGTTGCCTATATTGGAGAAAAAGAACACGTATTTGCATTAAAGGAATGTGTATTCTATTGAATTTTGATGGAACATTCTTTATATAACTTTTAAGTCCATCTGTTGGAAGGCTTGGATCAACCCTCATAATTCTTTGTTGATTTTTGTTAAGTTGATCTGTCTATTTGTGAGAGTATTGAAATAGTTTGTATTGAGATCCCTCACAGTAATTGTATTGATGCTTGTCTGATATTTTCTGCCTGTTACAGCTTGTTTTATGAAGTTGGATATACTGTGGTTTGATGCACGCATTTTTATAACTGTTATCTCTTCTTGCTGAATAGTTAGCCAATATGCAGTGTCCTTCTTTGACTATTTTGATTACCTTCAGCTTGAAATTCACTGTGTCTCAAAATAAGATTACTACTACTGCTTGTTTTTGGATTCTTGTTGCATGAAATATTTTTTCAATATTTGTCATGTAGGCTATGAATTATATTTTGTATTAAATGTGCTTCTTCTTTAGAGCATATCATTAGATTTTGTTTCTTGATCCATTCAGCTAACTCATGTCTTTTGATTGGCAAGTTGAGTTCATTTGCTTTGATAGTTGTAATTGATAGATATTTACTATTTCTATCATTATATTAATTCCCTGTTGCTGTTTTGCTTTCTTTCCATTCTCCTCAATTGCTAGGCCTACCTGATATATTCATTCAATTGGGTATTTTGTTACTGTCAGCCTCATTGTCTCCTTCTAAAATATCTTTAAGAATTTTTTGGTGTGTTGTTTTAGTGTTCATGAATTTCTTTAGGTTTTCTTTATCATGGAAGTATCTTATTTCTTCATCAATTTCTAAAGATTATTTTGCAGAATAAAACAGTCTGGGTTGGAAGTTGTTTTCTTTAAGAGCTTGAAACACTTTAGGTCTTACTCTCCTTTCCTTTAATGTTTGTGCTGAGAAATCTGTTGTAATTCTGATGACTTTTCCTTTATACGTGATTCATTGTTTTTCTCTACCAGCCTTTAAGATTTTGTTCATGTGTTTTATTTTTGGTATTTTAATTATTATGTGGCATGGATTGTTTTACTGTTTTCTGGTCTTAGCTGTTAAGGGTTCTATATGTTTCACTTATCTACATGTTAAATTATATTTCCAGGTTTGGAAAGTTTTCTACTATTATTGTGTAAACAGGATTTTTTATGCCCTTTGTGTTGTCTTCTAGTTTTTCAGTAATTCCAATTACTCTTATATTAGTCTTCTTTGACTCACCTAGGAGTTATTGGATCAATTTTTAATGTTCCCTGTTTGCATTTAAGGTACCTCTCATTAATTGATCATTGACCTATGTACTGTCTTCTAGAACTGACATCAGTCTTCACATTGATCACTTCTGCTACCCATTCTTTGAATAGTGTTTTTAATATCCTGGATTTCTATTTGGAATTTTCTTATGGACTCCCATTCTTTTCTATGCTGGACATGCATGTTTTGCATGTCTTCCTTTAGCTTCACTAGCTGGTTATTAGTGTCCTCTCTAGACTTGCTAATCATTTGTTTCATTATGGCTATTATCTGATTATTTATAGTTTTTTTTAAAAATTCACCAAGTAAATTATTGAACTGTTTTATCTCAATTGGTAACTTTTCAGATCTATCTGCTGTGTAGTTTATTATTTCCTCCCCCTCATTCACCTTGAGTTGCTTTGGGGTGCATTGGGAGTTTTTAGAAACATTTTGTTACCTTACCTGTTCATGTTTCTGGGTTTTTGATTTTTTTGTGCTTCGGTTTGCAAAATCTTTGGCTCACTGCATCATTCATTGGCAGTGAGTCACAGTATTGTTTATGACCACCAAGCAACCCAGACATGTGCTTAGAGAGAAATTATCATTTGCCAGGGACTATTGTGTTATCATGGCTATAGTAATAAGCTTAGCAACAAAAATGGCAACAAATTTCAACAGGATATTGACAAATCCTGAGGAACTATTCATGAACACCATTTAACTAAAACAAAGATGTCAATGTTTTAAGTGAAGAGAATTAGGCCACTGTTACATTGACTTATATTAATTCAGACTACTAATTTCTGCTGGATATAGACAGCAGTGCCAAAGCATAAACCTACCACTATATTAAATATATTCTTCTTCAGGATGCCCCCCTCTGACTATTACTTCCACTGATCTTGAATTTGCACAACAAAATACATGGCCTATGATATTTCTGGTCTAAGTCAGGGCCTCTGAGATCCTCCCTATAACTCTCTCCAAGCCCAACTCCCCAGGTTGTCTCTTACTAGTGTTTGTAGTGGGGTATCACGTTAGTTCTTAAGTGAAACTGTTCACCTGGGTTTTGGACTCTTTTGATCAGGTTGGAATGTTGATTTTCACCTCTGCTTCTCTGTGCTCTGGAGAACCTAGGAGTTGGCGATATAGCACTTGTTTCTGGGTCTTCCTTGCTCAGTATAGGCTCCAGCAGGCATTTATATTGGCTGGGGGTGGGACATTCAGTTTCTGGATCCTTGTGGCTCAGTACAGTGCCCATTGGGCATTGGGATCAGCTGTGAGTAAAGTGTGGGATATATTTTTGTTATGAATAATATCTTGGAGAGATTTTACAGTTGTTAATTTTTCCCTTCCTCTTTCAAAGACATGGAAGGATTTTTTTGTATCTTCTTCAGGAGAAACATGTTTGTTTCTGGAATTAAAAAATATGAGAGGGCCGGTGAGATGGCTCAGTGGCGTAAGCGCCTGCCTTGCAAGCGCGAAGGCCGGAGTTCGACTCCCGGAACCCACATACGAAAAAGGGGCCGGTGATATCGCTCAGTGGCACGGGTGCCTGTTGGCGCGCGAGGTCCTGAGGTCGTCCCCCCGGTACCCACAAAAAAAAAAAAAAAAAAAAAAATATGAGAAGTCTGGGTCTCCCAAAGACGGTACCCACAAGGAATTTCTCATGCTAGCTCACTTTCGGCCTCCACATATTATTCATTAAATTTCTATTTAGTGTGATTACCAAATTATGTGTCTAAGTGGCTTCTGTTTCAAACAAACTGATTTCAAGCTCTTATTTGTAACTCTCCAGACTCTCTTGTTTTGATTTCTGGTTGGAGGTTTGCCCTGTGACTTCAGCATTCTGTCAGGTCCATGAAAAATCATTGTTTTTCAGTTTGGTCATCTTTTTTACCCCCTAGTACTAGGGTTTGAATACAAGATCTTTGCCCTGAATTACATTCCCAGACCATTTTTAATTTATTTTTAAATTTGACACGAATTTTTGGTAAGTCATCAAATTGTACAGGTTGGGCTCCAAATGTCCATCCTCCTGCTACAGCCTTTGAGAATTGTGGAATCGTAGTAGTGCACCATCATGCTCAGTTTTCTAAAATTCTTTAAACGTCAGTATTGAAATTGGAATTCTCCTTCTATTTTAAAATTCTCTAGCATTTCAATTGTAATAACTCCCCAAATTATGAACATTCACATTGCAAACATGCACACATATGAACAGGCCTCATATTCATACAATGGTAAATGCAATCAAATCACACAAATAGCTCACTTGTCTGCTGGACATTGTCCCAGTTTTTCTGCTGTGAGCTTACTTACAATCCAATATTGTACAGTAACACAGTGCTCAATCAGATCTCAGGATGCCCAAAAGCAAGAGGAAAATCAAGGGTGATGTGGAGGGGACTGCTAAGAAGCACAAAGCAATATACATTGTATATTTGTGTCAAAGGTGTGTATGACTGACTTTGTTGGGCTTACCAAGTAATCTGACCTACTAACATTCTCCCAGAATGGAACTCATTCATAATTTGGGGACGTACTGTAGACTTTTTCCCATTGGTTTGTTTAATATTCAGTTTTTGTTCTTTAAAGTGGAATTATAGATCACTTATTTTATTCCTTTATGATTTCAAAATGCAATAATTTTAACATGCAAAATTTCCTCTAAATTCTGCCCTTATATTGCAGTAAATAATCTTTGTTATTTTATCATTTAATTTAAAGCCCTTTTTAATTTTTTTCTTGTGGTTTCCTTTTTGGTCTCTTATCATTTACAAATACACTATTCACTTTGCAAATTTTGTAATTTTTGATACCTTATCAATATTTAACACAATACTTTTGGGATCAAGAAGAAATTCTTATAATTTTAATCCTTTAAAAATAAATGAGAATTTCTTTATCACCAAATATATGAATTACATTGCTGTATATTTCAAGTGTAACTGTAAAAATATGCATTCAAAGTTTATTGAATGTGATATCCTGTAAATATCAGTTGCCAAGAAGTTCAATAGCATATTTTATAGTGAGCCTTTCCCGGTCCTTATTGTGGCCTGGGAAATTAATATTTGTAATCCCATGGAAAAGTTATTGGAATTCTAGCAAGTTAATTCCAATCTACCACTTCCAGTGGAACCCACGATGAGAATAAAGACACTAAGGAATATTTATAGTTGTGGGAGTCAGGGGGTCCTAAATCCAGCCAAGATGGTGGTTACTGGAACAAAGGTCCTGATGCATGGCCAAACTCGGGTTTTCTTAATTCTCAAGGAGGGAAATGGCTTGGAGATGAGTGACTGAGAATGGTAGGAAGTCCATGAGTACTGTGAGCTGGGCTAGGTAGTTGGCCTGAAATCACTTTGCAATATGCAGAGGGAAGGCTATGCAGAAAGAGGAATCTACATAGCAGAATTCAAGACAGTATCTAATGTTTTGGGGTCGGTGCTTCAGCTCTGATGTGTAATCTTCTATAACCTGGGAAGTCATAGCTTCTTTCTTGAGGCTCAATCCCAGCTGACAGCATGGGGCATGGCTCTCCATGCTGCCATGCTGACCATGTTTTGGGAGCTACAGGGATGGGGAAATAGTGACCTGTCACCTTGCTTCAAAGACTACACATCAGCACCTCAGCTAGACCGATTTGCATTGCTTAAAACCAATTGAAAGATTAAGGAAAAGTCTTAGCCAGTTCTGTACATATCAGTATATGAAAATACAGCCAGGTTTAGCCAAAATGGAGATAACTGATCTTCTTTCAAGGAGAGTCATCCACGTGGTCCTCCACAATATTTCACATATTCTGTGTAAATATTCATTTCTAACTTATCCTGTCAATTACTAGGATTAGTATGTACAAATAAAATATGACCATGAATTTATCTATTTCTCATCTTATTTTTATCACCATACCTCTGCAGATTTGAGCTGCCCCTCCTACAATGAGAGCCAAGGCTAAGGAAGAAAGCACTGTTTGCCACCTCCCTCTTCTGCATTGAGATTCCTGTCTTTGCTCTCCCTATGGGATCCAATTCTCATGTCAAGATATTTGCTGGGTCCCAGGGACATACTGCCCTCCTTCTTCTCTTCAACCATATTGCTATATTCGAGTGTCTTGACTCCATATCTTGAAGAGGCTGTTTTGCTGCTGCTCAGCTCTCAACCATCTTGCTTGAAGTCTCATCTATCAATTTTTTTTTCATGTGTTTAGAAGCACTACACTGAGATATGACTATTAATTAAAGTGTGCCTTCCACACACCCAAAATTTCTAATATTGAAATCTCAAAACCCACTACTTTGTATTTTGACCTTGTTTGAATACAGGGAAGGATATTTGTAATTAGGGTAAGATAAGGTAATTAGAATAGGCCCTAATGTAGTATGATCAGTGTCCTTGTACATAGGAAAATATTGGACACAGAAACAGAGAGAGGGAGAATATCATGTAGTGGTGAGGAGAGAGATCAGGTGACAGAAGCCAATGAAAAGAATATTTTCAGGCAATCACCAGAATCTAGTGGAAATACATAGAATAAATTTTTATTCATAGTCCTCAAGAAGGAAAAGTTCTGCTAAAGCCATCCTCTTGGATATCTGACATTCAGAACTTTGACAGGATAAATTTCCATGGTTTTAAATCCAGTCAGATATTGGTACTTCATTAATGCAGCCTTATGCACATTCACATTTAAGATGGTGAGTAACAGGTATGATAAAAATATTGTGAATATTTAAATTTAAAAATTTATTGCAGTATAAAACATATTGCCACTAACCTCCCTTGTTTTGAGCACACTTACTCCATCATTCTTGCAATATTTTCCAGCAGTTTTGGAAGTCCTCTTTTGTGAGTTCTTTAGCTGTGTAGTCATGGCTGCCTCCATATTTAAAATCAATTCAAAATGTTTACCTTTCATGGTCATTTTAAATTTTTGGAATAGCCAGAAGTTATACACTGCCAGATCCAGTGAATATGTTAAATGAGGAGACTTTGTAATCATTTTACAAACTTGCCTTTCCTTTGGATGGCACTGAGCAGCAGCATTTACTCTATTTTGAATCACTCCTGCTAACAAAAATATATAGTTATGCTTATGTTTATATGTGTGTGTGTGTGTGTGTGTGTGTAGTTTGAGGACTGAGTTACATCCTTATCCTTTTTCATTTACAATTTTTATTTTGAGACAAGATGTCACGAAATTGCCCAAGTTGCCCTCAAACTTGCAATCCTCCTGCTGCAAACTCCCCAGTAAGAGGGAATCAGGCATGCATAGAACTTAGGTTTTGCTTCTGCTTATTAACATTTTTGTTTGTATTTCTTCTTTTGCTATCCTACATTATTTAGGTGAACTGAATATTGTTAGTAATTTATTTCATCTCTTCTATCAATATTTTTATGTTGAATCTAAGTTTTTGGTGCTTTCACTAAACATTATGACCTGCATTTTAATTTAGATGAGTTTAATAGTATACACATTAATTGTTCCACATCCTGAGTCACAGAAGCAAGCCCATACCATATTTTTCTAATGAAAATGTATTCTTTACTATATTGTTAGCCAGCTGCTTATCTCAGTAGCTCTATTGGAGGAAGAATGGAACCAATTTTTGTGTTCACCTACTTGGTAAAACTAACACCAAGGTTTGTACACATATGTCAATTTGTAAACAAGTGATTTTTAACTACTTTATGCGCCATGTTACACATTTGAGTATTCATATTTTTAAAAATATTTTCTTTTAATTTTTCTTGTAGAGTTAGCCAAAATCAGTACAATATCATATGAAGATCCAGTTTTACAACTTTGGGAGGAGGTTGAAAGTGAGTCATCAGGTGACTGTGCTACCAGTGATGACTTGAATCATGTAAGACAGAACAGTTAGCAATATATGACAGGTATGATAGCTAGAGATATAACAGATAGAGATATGATAGATAGGGAAGTACAGAATTAAGACCTTAATACAGGTAAGGAAGAAAACAGCAATGTAAATAAATATTTGACTAGTTAAAATGCTACAAAATGGTCATATATACCTGAAGAATCCAATGTTAATACTAGGTTGGAAAATGTTATTACGTTCTTGCCATGGGTGAAACCTATTGGACACAATGTCAACACTGTGATTCAATGTTGGAAATTGTTTTTCATGGATGACATGCTACATGATGTTCTGAAACACAGTAAAAATTAAATACAAGAAAACATTCTACATGCATCAATAGTAATACTCAAAAATACATTTATTATGAAACCACACTATCTGCAATAAAAGCCTTCATAGAAGGACTTTATCATTCTAATCATCAAAATCTGAAGGATTTATGAAGAAGTAACAGATGTATCATTGAGGCTTTTAGAACAAGAAAGAAAAAATTCAACAATTTGGCTGCTGTTCACTCATTTATGAAAGCTTTGATTTGAACTGTCAAACAATTTTATACCATCTGAATACATGACAATTGATGAAAAACTTGCATCACTTTGTGGTTTTTGAAGCTTTCAACAATATATGCAAAGTAAATCTTCCAAATATGGTATAAAAATATGCCCTGGAAAATGCAAAGTCACTTTACATCTTGAATATGGAAATTTATCCTATAACTCAGCCTGCAATTCTGATAATAGACAATACAAATTTATGAATAGACTTGCTGCATCTATTTCAAAAGTAAACCAAATGTCACATTCAACTACTTGTTCTCCAGTTACCCACTGATGTTACATTTACTAAAACAACACCCAGTTGATCAGCACAGGATCCATTAGCAAGAACAAAGCTGAGATTCCTGAAAAAATTTTGCAAGTTCACAATACAGATATGTATAGTACAATCTTTGGATTTCAGAAAGACATAATATTGGCCTTCTATATGGTAAAGGAAAACAAAGTAGAATTGATACTCCCAACATTAAACTATTATGATAAGATTGATAGTGAAATTATGTGTGATGTTGAATGCCTGTACTCCCAGCACTAGTTAGTCTGAGACAGTAGGATACCTCAAGTTCAGCCTATGCTAAATAGTGAGTTCAGGGCTAGCCTGCACTACTGTCACAAAAACAAACAAACAAACAAACTGATTGTTTGTCCTGAAAACAAATGAAGCCAGAAATAGACACATTTTACAACAAAAAGGTGTTGAGGAGTTATGCAGTAACTATGATGTCACTCAAAACACAGAGCATTGGCCAATGGTTTTGTTTTACTTGATCCTAAAAATGTCAGGTATAAATAGTTTCATCATTTACAAAGAAAATAACAAACACAAAATATCATGAAGAAAAGGGGACTGGGACAGGATTTGATAAATGATCAGTTACAACAGAGGAAGAAGAGTATATATCTGCCCAAAGAAATCCTCAAAAGAATTCTGGAGCAGACTTTTGAACAGACAGGTGAAACATCACAAGAACATTCTAAGAAAACAGGAAGGCAAGCAGGATGTTAAGTGTCGTACCAAAGAAGATTAAAAAACAAAACACTTGTGCTATTAGTGTAAGTGATACTTTTGTACTGAACATGCTGTTCTCATGTGTGAAAATTGCCTTAGGTGTGAACATTGAAGTAGAGGTTATTTTTGTTGAAGAGTTTTATTTGTATTTTCATTGTAGTTAACATAGGAATTTACTTATGCTGTATTTTTTTAGATTTAGTAAGCAAACAGTTGTAGGAAATGTTGATGTTTATTCTAAACACTCAGCATAGATTTGATATTTTATCTTACTGATATTTCATTTCCTTCTAAGTACTCATTGCATAATATAATAGGAAGCTCCTGACAAAAGAGAACAGGAAAGTAAAGCTAAGCACCTGTGCTGTCACTGTAAATGAGACTTGTGTATGAAACATGCTGTTGTAATGTATGAAGACTGCCTTAGTTATAATAATTGAAGCAAAGCTAATTTCTGTTGTAGAGTTGTTTGTATTTTCATTGTACTTCTCATAAGAATTTATTTCTGTTGTTATTTTTAGGTTTTTTAAGCAATTAAACAGTTGATATAGAAAATGTTGGTTTATTCTAAACATTCATTACATATTAAATTTTAATATTTTATTTTACTGATATTTTATGTCCCTGTAAAGTACACATTGCTTAATATAATAAAATTGATAAAATTAAAAATAAAAATTCCTGGATAGAAATACTTCTAAGAAATAAACATTGGCATTGCACAACTGCTATTATATATCTTTTAAAAAATTTGCCATGATGCACCCAGGCTTATAATGTAAAAATTAAAAAAAATTGACTCATATAAATCTATTTCTTGAATCCTTGTCTTAGAATTTACTCTCCCATTTATTAAAGACCTTAACTTATAATGATACTGTATTTGTGTAAATGTTTTTGTGTATTTATATTATATTATATTATATTATATTATATTATGCATTTATACTTTCTGATGCAAACATTTTATTTTTGTGTTATAAGCTTATAGCTCATGTTTATTTTGATATGTTTTCTCAAACTTTTTGTGGTGCTGGTATTTTGTTTAAAAATTCTCTTACTGTTAGCTTACCTGATAATGTCTTTATTTCATTCTCACTGTGATTTTTTTCACCTTTTTGTAGAATTCTTAACTGAACATTTTTTCCTACTCTTATAGGTACTCTTCTATTGTGTTCTGACCTTCGTCTCTTCTGATTCTAAAACTTCTGTCAATTTTGTTATTGTTCTTTTGTAGGTACATATTTTTCATTCTGCATTTAAGATTTTATCTTGACTGACTTCCACATGAAGAGCCATTTCATTGAAATATTTTTGTGTTTCATATTTCATTGACAAGAAATACACAGACTGCATAAACCTACATGTATACTTATGTAGTAATAAAGTAGCAGTTATAGGAATAAAAATATCAGTGACATCGGAAAATATAAAATTCTTTATAATCTAATGTTAAAATCAAGGAGGTTCTTCTCTAATTCATCCTTATATTCTCACTTGGAAAAAATTCCTATTAAATTAAATATGTTCAGTTTATAACTCAATCTGTGTTCCACTTTCATGTCACTTCCTAAGCCAAAGTATATAAAAAATTGGTACTCATTTTTTTAAATTTAGATTCTGTAGTGTCTTATTTTTTTTTTCTTTCTCCACAGTCCCTATTCTTTTCTCATATCATCTTCTCTATTTCCTCCTTTTCCCTTCCCTACTAGTTCCTCTTCTACTTTTTGGTCTTTTTGTCCCTATCTTCTACAGATGTGAGAAAACCTGCAATACTTTGCACTTCTGTGTCTAGAAGGTCTTTCTTATCTTGATGATCTCCAGTTCCATTCTTTTCTTGCCAGTGATAGCATTTCATTTTTCTTTGTGTCCTAAAAATACTTCATTATGTTTCTATTATTCATAATTTTTATTTAATCATCAGTTGATGGACACCGAAGATGATTCCATACTTCGTTATTTAAAATGTCACAATAAATCTGGGAGCGGTGGCACACTTTTGTAATCCTAACACTCTAGTTGATTGAGACAGGAGCATCAAATGTCAAAACCTGTATGGGAAACTAGCAATTTAGCAAGACCTGGACTCAAAATTAAAATAAAGACAAAGTGAAAAAAGTTGGAAATGTAGCTCAATGTGAAGAACATGGGTTCCAACCCCAGTGCTGAAAAAATTGCCAAGATAAACAGGTATACCAAAATAATACCTTATTTCTTGCGAATAGCATTTCTATTGAGTTAGAAATAAAGAATTTTATTCTTACAATGTCAAAATGTTTCTAATTTGATTTGTTTGAACAAATGTTATGAGATCTAATTAAAATAAAGTTGTATGGAAATGAATATTTATTAATTCATTAATCAAAAGGAAAATATTTGCCAAGCCCAAATAGCATCACTAAATTTAATGCCAATGGAATGAGTGTTTTTACTGTATTCAGCAATTTTAGTTGATTTACATCTATTCAATGACTCTTGTTTTACCCATTATTGTTATATTTTCATTATGAATATAGCTAAAAAGTATATTTTCCATTATAATATTTCCCCTCATATTTTTACTGTTAATATTTCAATATATAAATAGACACCTTAAATGTAGTAAATATTTTAAATACTTTAGTATTTGGGTCATAATTGTAAGTTTAAACAAAGATTGAAGTGAATACTCTGATTAGTCTTGCTTTTTAATACCTTTCTCAATTTCTCATTATATGTATTCAAATTCTAACTTAATTTGAAGTTTTTTCTCCATTGAAATCATTGAATCCTTACAACTATGTATATAGATTTAACCTTAATAATTGTAGTATTAATAATAACACATGAATATAAGTAACCTACTGAGAGTAAACTTGAGCTTTTCTAATATATATCCTGATATGAAGCATTTTTCTCTTTCATTCTTGTTTCTTAATGTGGACATAGAAATAGTCAATACTTAGATCTTAGTTTAAGTACTCCTTCTTCTAGGAAGCAGTCTATTGCCAGCTTGAGCATTAATTGGGCCACCTTAGATTATGACTCTAGCAGTCTCTGTGTGCTTGTAGAGCTGAACATAGAAAAAACACTTCTTTATGGAGCCCTAAATAAGCAGTGTGCTCTGGGACTCTTTCTTCAAAGTGAAGTCTCTCAAAAGAGTTTACATCTTAAAATTCATGAACCTAAAATGGGTGGAGTTTCCCCAATTCCTGAGATGTCCCTGAGGCATCTTTTCTACTTTGCCAGTGTTTTAGTTACTTTTCTTGTTGTTGAGACAAAATATCTGGCACCCAAAGTTAAAGGAAGAAAGGTTTATTGTAGCACAGTTTGTAAAAGTTTCAGTTTATATTTGACTGTCTCCAAGGAAGCGTGGCACAGGAGAAGGGCATTGCTGAGCAGGCAAGCAGAAGACAGCAAGCAGCCAATGTCAAGCAAGGACAAGCAACAAGCAGAGACGCTCTTTCTGTCCCTTATATCTTATCAAAGCTACCTGCCTTTAGGGCAGGTAGCATTCACACCCAATGTGGGGCACCCTTCATCCTACCCAGAACTATGCCAAATCAATAAGTGGACTAATTTAGTAATAACACAGCCTTAATCCTAGGATCATGTGCAGTAGGTTCTGCCACCTCTGTAAACCCCCTCCTATAGCTACATGAGGCTTTGGGGGTACATTTAAACACAAGCTATAACAGCCCATGCAAAGTATTTGGCTTCTTTCAAGTGGTGAACATATCTTTGAAAGCAACTACACTTCCTTTGGCTGCAGGTTTAAATGTCTTTGGTTTCTGGCCAAACTGCAAGATTTTTAAATCCTTCTGTACTGGTTTTTACTCCTGATTATCATTGTAAATCTTGATAAAAGCAGTCATTTATGTTTATTCTGTACACTGAAGTTTGGGTTGCCTTGAGGTACCTCTGTCAGATTAATTGGTCCACTTCCTTCTTTAAACTCATTCTCCCATGAAATCTCAGGACATGAGGAAATTTAGAAAAGTTCTTTGACATAATGTAACATGAATGGCCTCGAATTTCCAACAAAGTCTGCATTCATATCTATAAACTCATGAAAATATTTTTTACTTTCCACATTCTTATCAGTATTGTGGTCCTCTAAGTTCCCAAAATAATCAACCATCAAGCTTTGCATACAACATTCTTAGTCTTCTCTATCTGCATCTCAAAATGTCTCTAAACTCCTTCCTCAAACCACTTGCAAAAGCTTCTGAACCACATGAACAGTAATAGTAAAAATAATGGCCCCTTTTCTACATATAAATAGTTTGTATTAGTTAGTTTTCTACTGCTGGAAAAATATCTCACATACTCAATTTAAAGGAGTAAAGTTTTAATCTTGCTCATGTTTTCAGAACTTTCAGTCCATGGATATCTTCTTCCCAGGCAGTAACGTCATGGCCGAAGAGCATGGCAGAAGAAAGCCCCTTATTTCACAGCAGCCAAAAATTAGATTACAAAGGAAAGAGACAGAGAGCAGGAATTTGGGACAGCATATACCCAGCAAAGCCAAATGTCCCCTGTAACATACTTGCTCAAAATGGGCCCCATTTTTAATAAGTCTATTCAGCTATGAACTCAACCATGGTTTAACTCGTTGATGTGATCAGTGTCCTCATAATTCATTTATCTCTCTAATCCCTACTTCTGAACATTGGTACATGGGGATCAAGTTCTCAATATATGAATCTTTGTGGAACACTTCAACCTCAAACCATAACAAATGATAATTCTTCTTTAAATGTTTGGTAGAATTCATCAGTGAAACCATTTGATCCTGGGTTTTGTTGTTCTTGTTGTTGTTGAGATTATTTTTACTAAGTAATTAAATCTTCTTACTATTTATAGATTTTGACAGATATTTTCTCTTCAATAGTAATTCAATATAGATAAGTGCCTTAGCCACATCCTTGTTAATGGGTCAAAGCACTCCACAGCTAAAACTTAAGGAAAAAGGTGCTTATTTTGGCTAATGTTTCAGCCCATAGTCTGCTGGCTCCAAGGCAGGATGGTATGGCACAGAGATATGGTAGAATAATAGCTGCTGATTTCATTGCAGCCCATAAGAAGAGAGAGGAAAGAGAGGAACAAGGAAGGGAATTATAACCTCCCAGGTCATGCCCACAGTGACCTGCCACTTAGGACCAGGTCACACCTCCAAAGTAAGTCAGCTATAATGTCCCTATAGTCAAATCACCTTCCAGAATGTTCACCTATGATTGCACAAGGCTGTAGGGTAACATCTAACTAAAACCATAGTGGTATGTGTAATAAATTTCAGTTTGGATGCATACTTAAAGTAGTATATTTATTTTGTTGTTGGGCAGAGTATTCTGCATATGTCTTTTATGTCCAATTTACTTATAGTGTTGTTCAAGTCCTATATGTTCTTACTGAACTTCTGAATCTCCTGGCATTTAGTCTAGAAAGTGAAATGTTACGACTCAAATGTTTGTGTCCCTGTAAAACTTACTTACTGAAATAAAACTCCCAAGGTGATGACATTAGGAAGATAGGTCCTCTGGAAGGTGATGAGGTCATGCAGTGTGAACTCATATGAATAGAATTAATGTCATTATAAAAGAGGCTCCAAAGACTTACTTGCCTATTTCACCACATGACAATACAGCAGTAATGTGCCATCTACCAAGCAAGAAATGGACACTCACCAGGCAATGAATCTGCTGGCACATTAATTTTGAATTTCCCAACCTACAGAACTGTGAGAAGTATTTCTTACTTGTGAAGCACTCAGATAACGATATTTTGTTATAGCAGTCCAAATAGATTAGAACAAAATTGGTGCCAAGATATGGTAGTGCTGCTGTAACAAATAATTAATACTATTGAAGTGGCTTTGGAACTAGGAAATGGGTAGAAAGAAAGTGGAAGAACTTTGAAGTTCATGGTATAGAAATCTTATCCATGAGCAAACATCAAATATGCATTTGATGAGGGATCAGGATAAAAGATGTAGTGGCAATTTCAACCTTATTAGACAATACATAAGTGGTCATCATCAGAATATGGGCAAAACCATTAGACTACTATAGATGTTATATAAAGAGCATTGCAATGGGGTGCAACTTAGAAAAGTGGTATATATTATTTGGAAAATGGGAGATAGACAATTATTTCTCTAAAGTGACAAGGAACTTGGTTGAATTATGTTTCCATCCCAGTGTTGTGTGAAAAGAAGAATTTATGAGCAATGAAATAGGGTATTGATTATAAAAAATTTCCAACAAAAGTGTTAAAGGTGCACTTTGACTTCTTGTGAACACAAAATACAATTCAAAAAGTGAAAAAAACAATGTAAAGATGGACTTTTTAATAAAATATGAAAAAGAACTTAAACATTTTGAAAGATTTTATTCTATTTGTTATAAAAAAATAAAGTATGTTCAAGAGACAACAACAAAAGTGTGGTGATAAGGGGATTAGTGTGGTCAGACCAGTGTTTTTTTTTATTAAGACAATAGAAATGATCCCAAATATATATTTGAGCCATTCAGTCTAACTTTTTCAATCACAGGCCCAGATTATGAAAACTCAGTAGCCTAAAAAGTTTCAAAGTAGGGACCCCAGACATTTCCAAAACTGATTCAAGGCTCCACTATCTGTACTCCAGAGCCATGCTACTTGGGAGACTAGGTTTATCTCAAATAAATCCCAGTGTGGAATGTGCTATGCCCAACAAAACCATGGAGAGTAACTACCTCAGCTAACATATCAAAGAATACTCTGGAGAACTGAAATCACTGGGGAAAAAACTCTTCTGGGGACAGGCTCTGTGTGAAGAACTCTCATTATCATAATTTCTATGATTAAAATGCCTCAGTATTCCATAATGTTAGAGTCACCAGTATTAAATTCCACCTTGAGTGAGCCAGAGATACGTAATTTAGACACAGCCACCACAGTAAACTCCCAGGTTGATGGAACATCCCAAAGTTATAGGGATAAAAATAGTCAAAATGCATCTGGAAGGTGGACTTCAACCTATTGTGCTAGAAGGAGGAGTCTTGAGTTTAAGAAGATTATTGCGAGCTTTAAAGTTTTAGAATTTCATATGAATAACTACATTCTTTATTATTTCTCAATTTTGGAAGCATAATGTTTATCCTACGTCTGCATGCGGTTTTGTTTTGGATGCACAAAACATGTTTGAATTAAAAGATGTGGATCTGGAGAGCGATTATGTCAGAATGACTTATATCTGAGTTTCATTCTTATCTAGTTTATATAATGTCTAGATGAGATTTTGGACTTCGACTTTAAAGTTCATGCTGGACTGTGTGATGACTTTGGAGGATACTGAGCTAAAAGTATATTGCCATGAGAAGGAAACATATTTTGGAGGCAAGATATGGTATGATCTAAATGCTGTGTCACCTTAAGACCCCTGTATTGAATTTTGAAGCCCTGAATTGATTTTATAAGAAGTAGGGGCCTTTTTAGAGGAGATTGTGCCATAATGATAGAAAACTAATGAATGAGATTAGTATCCTTATAAAAGAGGCCTACAAGAGCTATTCTCCCCTTCCAACACAGAATGTTACAAATAGCATTTGCCATCTATGAGCCAAGAAACGTGGCATCACCAGGCAACAAATCTGCTGAAAAATGAATCTTGAACTTCCCAGCATCCAGAAGAGAGTAGGAAATATTTGTTGTTTATAACCCACACAAAATATGGTATTTTTCTAAATATCAGAATAAAATAGATTAAGGCATCAGGTATTGTCATTTTCTAGTATTTATGTAGAATTTGAAATTTATTCCTTTAGTTAGATCAATGTTTGTTTCCTATATTTTGGAGTTCTGATTCTTGGCATATATATATATATATATATATATATATATATATATATATATATATAAATTACCATGTCTCTTTTGTGAATTAATCCCTTTATCAGTATGTAATGTTCTTCTTCACATAACTCCACCATCTCTGTTTTGGTTATTTGTGTTATATATTTTCCCATCCTCTCACTTTCATTCTAAAGGTATACGTGTCCTTAAATGTAAAATGTGTCTCTTATAGAGAGCACATAACTGGTTGCTGCTTTCTATTTATACATTTGATTGTGTAGCTCAATTTATTTTATGCAATTATAGGCAATAATTTGCTTTTGCCATTTTACATTTATGTTCTATATGTCTTGTGCTCCCTTTTTCTCCATTATGGACTTTTTTTGTGTT
The DNA here is from genome assembly GCA_028451465.1 of Erethizon dorsatum. Lineage (NCBI taxonomy): Eukaryota > Metazoa > Chordata > Mammalia > Rodentia > Erethizontidae > Erethizon > Erethizon dorsatum. The sequence goes on along the minus strand of CM051842.1, from coordinate 79,110,243 downwards.
TAGTTTATTTTTTTGTGATATATTATGGTTTCCTTATTTCTTTTTGTACATAGTCTACAGATATTTTGTGTTTACTAGAGAGATAATGTATAATATCTCAAAGTTATAGACATATATTTTCAGTTATATCAATTTAATTTCCATTGTATATGAAATTCTTCCTATAGAGATTTGTCACTTTTTAGCACACTATATATAACATATATAATATATATAACATATATATATATATATATATATATGTGTGTGTGTGTGTGTGTGTGTGTGTGCTTTTAGTGTTGGGATAGTGCAAGCTAGTGAAATGCTCTACTTCTGAGCTACAGCATTGCAGACTTTTTAAAAATTTATTTCTTTCAATTACTAGATGTTTGCAATTTGTGCAGTTGACAATCATTTTGGGAAGTAGGTATGTGTACATAATGCACTTTGATAATATTTTAATCTCCTTCGCTCTTACCTCCTTTCCTCCTTGTCTAAATTCCCTTTCCCTATATTTGTTCTCGTTATTAATCTTATCTCATGTTTATGACATATAATATTTACATTCATTGAAGTAATTACTTGTATATACATGGCATACCATAGATCTACTTATTTCCCCTTCCCCTCTCCTTCTCCTCTCTCTCCCTTCATCTTTAGGACCCATTTGAATCGGCAAAAGATTCATGCTGATATCTCTTTCTAGCAATTCTTGCGCTCTTTGTTTGTACTTTACCTTAAACAAGAGATACTATATAGTGTTTAAGCTTGTATGTTTAGTTTATTTCACTCAACATTATATTTTTCACGTGCATTCATTTTTCTATAAATATTTTGAAATTGTCTCTGTTTATAGCCTAATATTTTAATATCTATATATATATTTCATTCTTTAATTGTCTGATGATGGATATGCAGGTTGCTTCCAGGATTTAGGTATTAATCTATAAATTGTGATTCTATAAACATCGCTATGCATGTATCACTGTAGTGTGAAGTCTTTAGTTCTTTGTAGGAATGTACATAGCATGGGTATAGCTGAGTCATATGAAATTTTTAGTTTTAGTTTTTTGAGGAATCTCCATACTGCTTTCCATAATGGTTGTAGTAGTTTGCATTCCCACCGACAATGTAAGAGGGTTCCTTTTTCACTGCAGCCATGCCAGGGTTTGTTACTCTTTGACTTCTGGATGATTGCTATTCATTCTAGCGTAACATGGAATCTTAGCTTTGTTTTAATTTGCGTTTCTCTAATGGTCATAAATGATGAATATTGTTTCCATATATTTGTTGGACATTTGCACTTCTTTTTCTGAGAAATGTCTGTTTATTTCACTTGCATATTTCTTGATTGGGCCTTGCATTTTAGGTGTTTATAATCTTTATTGAGTTCTTTATATATTCTAGATATCAGTATTTGATCTGAGGAAGAGCTGGCCACATTTTTTCACATTCTGTTGTTTCTTTACTAAAGATTCCTTTGATGTGCAGAATTTTTTAATTTGATATAAGACCATTCACTGACTCTTGCACTTATTTCTTGTACAATTGCTGTTCTGTTTAGAAAATCATTTCCTACACCTATGTCTGCAAGTGCTTTACCTCTTACATCTTCTGGAAGGTTCAATGTTTCTGTTTTAATATTTAGATATTTGATCATTTTGATTTTAGTTTAGTACATTTTGAGAGATATGATCCTGTTTCAATCTTTGGCAAATATATCTAGTTTCCCCAGCACCATTTGTTGAATAGGCTATCTTTCCTCCATGGTGTACTTTTTTCCTCTTTGTCATATACACAATAGGTGAATGTGTCTGGAGGTGTTTCTGTATCCTCTATTCTGTTCCATTGATCCACATGTTTGTTTTTGTTCCAGTAACATGCCATTTATATCACTGTTGCTTTGCAGTATAGCTTGAAGTCAGATATTGTGATGACTCCTGCTTTGTTTGTATTGTACAAGACAGTGTTTGCTATTCTGGGTCTCCTCTGGTTCCATATGAATTTTAGGATTTTTTTTATCTTGATCTCTGAAGTATGCTGTTGGTGATTTGATTAGGACTGCATTGAATCTGTAAAACAGTATTGGGAGTGTGGTGATTTGGCAATATTGTCTCTGCCTGTCCAAGAGAGGGGACAGCCTTTTAATTTCTGATAGCCTCTTCAATCTCCTTTTTCAGAGTACAATAGTTTTCTTTGTGGAGTTCTTTCATTTCTTTGGTTAGATTCATTCCTGGGTATTTAACTATTTTTACTGCTACCATGGGTAGTATTCTTTTCATGATTTCCTTCTCATTGAGTGCATTATTGATGCACACAAGTGGTATAGAATTTGTGTATTTATTTTGTATCCTGATACACAGAAGAAATCAAGGAAGATATTTGAAAATTTCTATGAGTTAAGAATAATTATTTAAAAATCACTGGAACATCTGGAACACTATGAAAGCATTCTTATGAGGAAAGTTCATTGCAATCAATGCACACATTAGCATAACTGAGTGAGTTCAAATAAGTAAGTTTATAGGGAAGCTTAAGATACTCGAGAAACAATAATATAGCCCCAAAACTAAGGGAAATCATAAAGATTAGAGAGGAAATTAAGAAATACAGACCAAAAATACAATCAATGAATTGAAGACCTGTTTTAAAAAAAAAAACAAAAACAAAATAGGTAAACCCTTAGCCACACTTGCTAAGAGAAAGTGAGAAAGGACTCATATCAATGCAATTACAAACAAAAAAGGCACAATCACAACAGACACCTTCGAAATTTAGAAAAAGTAGGTCAATTAAAGTAATTTAATGACAATTATCACCGATGAGATATAACTTGGAGATGAAAGAGGATGCACACAATTGAAATTAGCATTCAAACTTTGGAATTCAAAGGAAAATTGACCTTTCAAATATAAATTCTTCTTTTCATTGATTTATTTTACAAGATGGAACATTAGAATCTCCAGTTATTTATTATAAGTAACAGAACAAAAAGAATCTAAATACTGAGGTTCTTAATGCATAGTGACTTTTATGCAAGTCAGATATATGAACAACTGCAAAAAATAAATTCTATGTTATCTATTGATGGTAATTGAAAGTGACTTCATTTTTTCTGCAGGACCTACTTGATGTAGTTGAAAGAGTAACAATTGTCAATGTAGAAAAATGCTATCATTTAGTTGTCAATGATACAGGGGAAACAAATGTAATTCCCAACCTGCCAGATGTCAGATGTGCTGAGTTTGTGCTCCCCAAAACCGAAGAATGAATTCTAAGACAATGGAAGAGTCAAAAATATTTATTTAGAGGTCCTGAGAGACAGGAATGGACTTGAAAAATGGGTTGCCATGGACTCCAATTTACAGAGGAAGTTTTATACCGAAAAGTCATGACGTAGGTGCAAACTCATGACCTTGGTACAACACGGGGCAGAACTATGGTCAAACAATAAAATTACAAGTTCAGGCACTTAGGTGATATTGCTCCAGTGAGGAAGCATGTCAAATATCAAGTGTACATGGAAAGGACAAGGACCTTTTTAGGAAGAGATGAACCAGGGGTTCCCAACCACCCACTGGGGTGACCAATATCTGCACAGATTTTATTAAACCAGGTGAGCACAATACCCAATCTATTGTTCATTCCTTGAGGAGCCATTTAGGCCTGGTCACCCTGTTCCTATCTTGAGGCCTGGCCCTCAACAGATGCATGTCCAGCCACAGTTTTAATGCGTTCTCATTTTCTGCACTGACTCCCTTGGGGCACTACCCTATCTGACTGCCTATATTTTTATCTAACAGTCTATAATACTATCAACTACATGATGAAAATTAGTCCCCAGGGTAATGTGCTTGTGATGAGTTGCAAATGTTGCAAATGCATGGAATATTGATACAGACTTGGACACTTTAATTCTACAAGAAAAAATACAAATAAGGCTGGAAAAGGTCTCAAATACACTCATGTGGCAAAATATCTGTATAGGTTTATAATTTGATTTTCATTCATTAAAAAAATATGGAGATCTTACTGTATTCTTAGACAAGCTTATAAAACAAGTGTTTTATAGTTTGCAGTTTTAATATGCTTGTACACATATAATGTTTTTTGTTCTCAGAGAAGTATGAAAAACAGACATTATCTCCATGATGCAGATAAATACCCAAATGTAACATTTTTCAAAAAATTCAAATATTCCAATAGAGTATTTTTGCAATGGCAGAATATAAATTGTTGTTTTTAAGAACATTTGAAGCTAACACAATTTGAATAGGAAGTCTAGTGAACTCTGAAGCATTCAATTAATAAACATATATAATTCTTCTGGGTAATTAGTGCATATTTAAATAAATATGTCAATGTTTCCTAATGTTCTAAAATTCTATTATTTTTACTTCATTCATTTCACGATGGAATATATAACATAAATTTAATCTGTACAATATAAATAATGCATAGCAGAGAAAATACCAACAGAAATTTGTTTTATTTTTTAATTTTTATTATTTTATTTTATTTTATTTATTTTTTTTGTGGGTACCAGGGGTCAAACTCAGGACCTTGCACTTGCCAGGCAGGCACTTATGCTGCTGAGCTATCTCAGAAATGTATTTTAAAGGATGAGCTAAAATATAGATTATTTTTGTATTGTAGTTTATTTAGGAAAATAATTTTGAAACAAATGCCAATTAACTTCAAATATTATTGAAAATATTGAAGAATGCTCTATGCAGAATATTATTTTCATATTATCTTATAACCTGATTCAAAAAGAGAATTTAAACTGTATATATAATTTTATGGTTGTTAAAGGCAAGGTATATGTTTTAAACATATTTTTGATTTAAGTATATACAAATCAACAGTCACTGGAAAATTTTTAGTAAATATTATAAAATGTTGACTAGCATATACTGCTAATAATTTGAATCTGAAAATTGAAACTTATTTTTTATGTTCAATAAATAAAAATTTTTAAATAATGTGAACCAAAACCTCAGCAATTATTTTAATAATTAACATAAAATTTCCAAAATTACTCACAACCTTCATTTACATATTGATCATATTTTGCAGTCTAACTTCCATTTTAGTTCTTTAATGACTAATTGCTGCAATTATTGGATTGCCTACATTGTTCATCATGGCACATGGTTGTATCTGATTGGTTTTAGAAGCCAAGATAAAGGACTTAATGAATCCTTAACATAGAATATTTGGAGGTTTGCTAACTTTCATAGTGGAAAAAGAATTTTCAGAACACATAAATAATAAGCACAGGAAGGGTTTAATTAGGCAGAGATTTTAGTATATACTTAAGAGTGGAGTGCAAGTGTTGCAGAAAAACGGGACCTAGCCAGATGGAAGACACAGCACTGGAGGCACTTGGAAAGCAAACAGCTTTATTTATGCTAGCAGGCTGATGGGAATCTCAGTTCCAAGTCATCAGCCCCATCTTGGGGTTAAACAATCACTTATATAGGTTGTTAGCAGGTAATAAAAGAAGGCTGATAACAGGGTATTCTATAGTTGGCTACAAATTGTCTTGTCATACATTGTTAGGCAGACTTATCTCAGGCAAGTTAATTTTTTTATCCTACATCAGGGAGGTCAGGGCTAGGGTGAGCAGGAAGAATCAATCACTGTCTCAGACAGAGCAGAGCTGTCTCTGGGTGATAATTCCTTAAAACCTTGGAACAGTTTAACATAACAAGATGCACTTTGTGTCTGAGTTACACTTATCTTACACACTGCAACTGGCATTGGGATGCCAAGGCTAGCTGAGTTTTGCCACTCTAATTATGGGAACATGCTTGCTTACCTTTCCTATCCTTGAATTTAGTGGCAGACTTTAAGTTTTAAAATTTCATTTACACAAGCACTCAGAAAAGTGAGGTGCACTACAGTTTGGAAATGGGAAACTTTATGTGTTTTAGACATTAGAAATCTGTGATCTTTGGTGGGTAAAGAGGATGGCCCAGCCACAGAACCATAATGGTCCACTCATAGGGCAATCCTAATTTACAAGTGAAAATGTAGTGAATTCACATGTGATGAGGGAAAATTTGCAAGTAAAAAGGGAATGGCTGATCCCTTTGCACATGAAAGAGAATTGCTCAGGCATATTGTGTTTTTGGAGAAGCGAGAGAAAGAATTAAACTGGATTTGTGTCCTGAAGTGCAGTGTTAATTTTAAAGTATAATTTTCCTAATCTCCTTTTTGCCTTTTTTTATTTATTATATAGTATGTCAATCAGATTTAGATAGTGCAACAGTTTTTCTTAAACAATATTTTACTTTATGTGCTTCTATACAAAGCATATAGAAGTAGGATGTCATTTACAAAATAAGCAAGCATATACACTTTAAATTTAATCACAAAGTTTTCATATAGGTAGAACATTGGGAGCTGAGGAAATCACTCTTCTCATCCAGTTAATCTTGGGCCACACCCTAGGGCCATTCCTCCTTAATCACTCCTCTCCACCCACTTGAGGTTGTGTGGCACACTAGGAGCATTATATATTACTCCAGACATGGCACCCCCCATTTTTTTCGGTCTCACTCTTGAATCTAAAAGCCCAATTTGTCTGCATGGCATGCGTTGTGCCCTTTCTGTCCACCAAGCTCTAATTCTCTGTTTGTGAACTTCAGTGAATGTAGCTGCTTTATTTTCAACATTTTGTGTACACTATTCAATTCCTCATTTGGCATACACAAGAGCTTATGATATATCTGCGGAATCCACCACATGGTTACATTTAGTGAGACATCCAGGAGAAACTGGAGACACCAATAGATCACAGCCCTCATGAAACATTAGCCAGGAATCAGCAGTCACCAGCAGGCAGCCAGAAGAAGCCCAGCTAGAAAGCAATGTAATTACCCTCTTTGGGAGACTTTCTTCTCTTTTTTAAAAGTGACCAAAGGCACTTACAGGTTATATGGGACAGATTACCAGGACAATCTTCTGATATGAACACCATTTGGAGATAACCAGTCAGCAGGAAAAAAAGGCTTTGGGTTTTGCAGTGATGAGAAAAGATTTAAAAATGGAGTTTATCTGTTTGTGTGACCCCCTCTTTTGCTGTTGGTCCTTGCAGCATGCAGGTTCCCTTTAAGTAGCTGTGGTTTTCCACACCCCTACACAGATGTAGCTGAATAGAAGTGAGGTGACTGGCTTACACATGCCTTCAGCCCCAGAGCCATCCAGGAAGCTGAGACTTGTATGCTTTGTCCTGGAGAGAGTCCCCCAAGCTGCATGTTTTATGTTCCATTTGGGAGTGGGCAGTGTCCACTTAATGTTATTGTTATTTTGTGGGGTGCAGTTGGCAGCATATGTTGTACCAAGTAGACTTGAACAACCATTTGCTTAGAATCAAGGGTGTTTGAAGTGGGGTTGTGAGTTGTAGGCTCACACTGAGTAAGTGCTCCTTACGGGTTACTTTCTCTCTCCTTCTTGAGGGAACTCTGGTACCATTCTTGTCTCCCTCCACTCAGGCTTTCACCTACTGGAAAATTCAAATTATTTGGCTTTTTGAAATTAAGTAAGACAGGAAGAGAGAATCAAAAAGTACAGTGTGTAAGGTTTGAATAGGACCTGACTCTCCCAGCCTCCAACCTGCTTGCAAGCAGAGGCATTATTCTCATCAGGGTACTCAGCTCAGCACCACTGCTGTCATCAGAAAGCACAGGATGTTATAAAGGAGGTAATATAGGAAAAGGAATTTTGCAGGTCCCAGGACACCTGGAGCCACTTGAAAATTTATACCAGATGCTTCAAAGATTTTGCCCATTGAAATGCAAAACTGCCAGAGAACTTTGACCACAGATGTTTATTAAAATCTTCCCACCTAATGTCCCATGCCCTCTTTCAATCCCTTGTCCCTCTGTTCCAGAGAGATGGCCTTATTCCTCTCTGTCTGCCTGCACCCAGTTATTAAACTGTATGCCTTGCTGCTTCCACAAAACCTGTCAAGAAATCTCTGCCTTATTCATTTGCTCACCCATGTTCATTACAGTGTTTTTTCATTGTTGTGGTTTCTGTCTAGATGTTCCCCCAAAGTCTCATTCAGTCATTTATCTTTTTCAGCAGCAGCTGAATATAGAGTGTGTGATGCTGGGATTAAGGGTGTGTTATTATTAAATCAGTCCACTGACTGGATTGGCACTATCCTAATTCTGGTAGTCTGGATAAGACAAAAGAAGTAGAATGATTTTGTCAATCTCCCTTGTTGCTTTGCTACAGTCTGTCTACTATGATCTGTTCTCCTCTGCAAAACCCCCACAATGTGGAGCCGGCTGATTATGGACTGGAATCTCTACAAACTGTGAGCTACAAAATCTTTTCCTCCCCTAACATTGGGCATCTGATATTTTGTCTCATCAGTGAGAAAAGTAACTAACACAGAAATTGTTTGGTACCAGAGAAGTGGAATCATTGCTGTGACTATACCTGACCATGCGGTACAAGTACATTTAGGTATGGCTTATGGGAAGTATTTGGAAAGTTTGAAAATGTTGACTGAAAAAGCAGCATTAGAACACCATAGGCTGTACTGTATGGGAGATTCTGGTCAGATCTCAGATGGCCAGCAGGCTGATAGAAATCCTGCTAGTAAAGACCAGGGTTGGGAGGTTTCTGCTGGGAAGGACTGCATTAGCTGTTGGACTCCAGACAACATGTGTCATCTTGGTAGAAAGTTTGTCTGCACTTTGCTCATGTTCAGAGACTGCTTGAGACTAAGATTAAGGATGGTGGGCTAATTAATCTTGCAGAAGAAATTTCAAGGCAGTCCAATCTTGAGTTCAGGGCATGGCTGTTGTTGGGGAACTTTAGCCAGACCTATGTTGAGAAACAGGAGCAAAGAGGCAAGCAAATTGATTTAAAATGTTTTGAGGTTGGTGGCAAACTAAGCTCCATTAAAGGTGTGGACTGTAAAGGTAGAGAAGAGGAGATCTTAGTGGATGAGAAGGAAAGGAGTATAGAAAACATGGCCTGAGGGCATCACAAGAAGCAGCAGGTCTCCACCCTTTGCAGCCTCAGAGTTGTGAATGTGGAAGACTTTGCTTTGAGAAGAGAAGCCCAGAGCACCATGTTCCAGAATGGTGGCAGCCTAGGGAAGTTTTCCTTGGGATTTCATTCATAGGAACTTGACCCTACAGCTAAGAGACAAGGAAGTCTGGCTACTGCTCCAGCTGGCATCAGACCTTGGCATCATCCATGTAGTGCTGGTTTTAGGTGCATGCAGAATGCAAGAGCTGTGGGGTCAGGAAGGCTTCCACATAGATTTTAGAAGGCCTGGGAGGCAAGGCAGTGTGTCCCTGAGAGGGCAGTGTGTGAAGCTGTGAGTGTGAAGCCAAAGGTTCATTAGAGACCCCAGAAGGCTGGGGAAGTTAGAAATGTTGATTGTCTGAGGAAAACTGCAAAGAGAGAGCAGAGTGGGCCCAAGAGAGAAGCCATGGGAGCTACAACAACCAGAAGTGCCATAGGGGCAGAGCCACCCAATCCCTTTGAACTGCTGGGGATGCTGGAAGGGGGACTGTGGTTTTTAATGTTTACCCTGCTGCATTTTGGATTGCTTTTGTCCCATCTCTTTGTATCCCCCCATTTGTAACTTTTGGAATGAAAATATTTTGTGCCATTGAATGTTGAAAGTGCTTAACTTTCTTTACATTTGTACAGGGGCTCACTGCTAGGAGTTTGCCTTAAATATAAGAGGAGACTTGGACTTTTCAGCAATGCTGAATCTGATAGGACTATGGCAACTCTTGGAGATGGAATAATTCCTTTTTCAAAAAGGGGTACACATGAATCATTTTGGGGGCCACAGGCAGATTATTATGGCTTGTGTTTAGGTGTCCCCTAAAAACCTCATGTGGTCATAGGTAGAGATTTTTCAGAGGTGGCTGGATCTAGAGTGTGTGATTGATTTATGATGCAATGCTGGGATTAAGGGTGTGTGATTATTAAATCAGTCCACTGATTGTTTTGGCACTGACCTAATACTGGTAGTCTAGAGTATAAAGGGGCAGAAAGATGCTGTTAATGCCCCTTCCTATTTGCTCTTGCTACCTTCTGGCCATCACAAACTGTTCTCCTCTATAAAGCCACCATGCCTTGGAGCCAGCTGACTATGGACTGAAACCTCTACCAACTGTGAGCCAAATAAACCTTTTCCTCTTTAACTTTGGATATTGGGTATTTTGCCTCAGCAACAGGAAAAGTAACTAAGACACCCATGCAGGGAGAAAGGGAAAATGACAGTAATTTGTGTGTTTTAAATTTTCATGCTCTGGGGTTACTTCTCTAATGTTAGTCTTTTCTCCCCATTCTACTCAATTTTGCTTTTGCCATCATTATTTTGGCCTCAAGTTTATGTCCTTTTGTAAACAGATGTGTAGCCTTTGTTTGCTGACTGAATTTTTAGCATGCTTGGTTTTAATTTTGAGGCTTTATCAACAGACATGTGTGTTTTGTGGCTTGATTTACTGAGATGGGTATTTATGACAGGTGTTCTATTCTCTGTTCTTAATCTACCAGATAGTGGGATATCCTCTGTGGAAGACTCTGTTTCTCAGCCAAAGGCTTAGAGACACATCTACAGAAAATTGTTGGAGTTTTGACATGCTATCATGTGAAGTAATTGCTACCCACATGTAGACAGGATGTTAGGTGGTTTTATTATTGGCTAAAATGCATTCAGCCTCAAAGGCACCCCAATTCTGGCCTCTCAGACCAGAAGATAAATTCTGTTTATAGGGAGAAATGCAATAGGTTCAAAAGAAATGGCGCTAGTGCTCACTTAAAACTGGAGATGTCTAGCTCCTAAGGGGTTCGGCTCTACTAGGGGTCATCCAACATGACAACTGGACAGAATCATACAAGTAGATGTCCTGTAAGGTTTTATTAAGGGAATTAACCCAGAAAATGGATCTACAAGGCTTCTATAATCTATTTCTAAGGAGTTCAGCTATTTTGGATCATGCTATGAGGCTGAACAACTTGGGTTCCACCAGGGGATACCCTGTATTATCCCTGCTAATGGGCCTCTGAGGATCCCAAAACTTCAGCCCCACTAGGTAATGCCCTTGTGGCTGGGGCTGATAGGTAGCATTCAAAAAAGATAAGGTGATAAATCCATGTGTATAAAAGTTTATTCTTTATTTGCTACTTATTTTCATTCTGCTGTTGACATCCTAATATTAAAATATAGACAAGAATAAATTAAAGAGAAATACCCTTGGTTGTACAATTTGCAATTATTTGCTTGCCATGCATAAGAGTTTGGAACCAGTCATGTTCACTACACAATAACACCTTCACCTCCTTAACAGATTCATTATTTAGTGTATCAAAGTTGACATAATTTTTCTCTAAAAATTTTCTTGTGTGTATTTTAATACTGTGATGTCAACCACCAGAAGATTCCCTGTAATAACCCCACTAATTGGTCAGGAATTAACCAAGGGACAGGCCTATTAGGGTTCCCTCAGTGGTACTGGACTGACCTAGAGTAGGCCCTGGAAGATTTTCATGTGAGAATTGATGCAGAGAAATTCTCTATAATGTCTATGACCTAATCCCAATGAGCTCAGCAATATTAGGTCATGGCCTGAGGCTGAACAATTTGGATTCCACAGAGGCAGTTCTGTAATATACCCATTAATGGGTCAAGCAGTAACACAGGAACAGGCCTGTGAGGATCCCACAACCTACTTTCTCCTCCTTCCATCTGCAGTCCCATTATGTGAAATGCCTCATGTATTTCTTCTGATGCCTCCTCATCAACTGGGAAGAGTTCCAAGCCGAGGTCCTCTTAAAAGATCACTTAAAATTCTTGGGTCATAAATTTAAAAACTGGCCTATATGTCCACTTATGGAAAATGGGACATGGCCACTGGAAGCCTAAAATATAACACTGTATTTCATTTCTTTATTGTAATAAATAAGAAAAATGGTTAGAGATGTCTCACATTCAGGCCTTTGTGTTCCATTACTAGAGGTCTCGCATTTGCCCTAGAACTAATTCTCCCTCAAGAGTAGATGCTACTGTGCCAGTGAGATAGCTCAGTAGCATAAGTGCCTGCCTGGCAAGCGCGAGGTCCTGAGTTCAACTCCTGGTACCCACATATGAAAAAAGGGCTGGTGATATCGCTCAGTGGCATGGGCGCCTGCTGGCATGTGAGGTCCTGAGTTCGACCCCCGGTACCCACACACACACACAAAAAGAGTAGATGCTACAGAGGACTTCCTCTTGTCAGCTCCTCCTACCCACAGGCTACCTCCTCACCAGCCTGCTAAATAAATACCCTATGTAGATAAAGGCCATCTCCTGAGGCCACCCCAAACCATGTCTTGTTCTGGCTACCATAATGTCCCAGATTTGGGTGTCCCTCTTGAGTCGAAAATCTGATTTGTATGCATGTTGTGAAGTGGGCCCTTTCTGTTGTTCCAGCACCATTTCTCTGTGAACTTCAATGAATATATCTCTTTTATTTCACCTTTGGGTGTAAAATTTGCAATTATTTGGTTGCCATACATAATTGTTTGGAACCTATCAGATCCACCACACAATAACACCTTCATCTACTTAATAGATTCATTATTTAGTGTATCAAAGTTCACAAATTTTTCTGTATAATTTACTCTTGTATGTATTTTAATATTGTGGATATCTGTAACTGAAAAAAAGAACCTGGACTCGAGTAGTCCCTTCTGCTCCTGGCAACTTTTTCAGAGACAGGATGAGTTGTGCATTAGAGGAGTAGTAAGTGACACTCTGGGTACATCCTGCAGATCATAAAACTGTCTTGGCAGCATAATGAAGGGCTGGGGAATATTGAATTCCTCTGGGGTGCTATGGTTTGTTGGACTCACTGAATTACTTGAAGGGAAAGAGACTGATTTATTGGACTGAAGATCATGGAGTAAGAGATCATGGAGACCTCCCAGCATGGCTGCCTTCAGTAAAAATATTGGAAGGACCAATATCTCCCTGAGAGACAAGTGGGGATCTGAGGACAGGATCATCAATGACATCACTCCCCTCTTCCTCAGAGACCACGCAAAATACTATAGTTCTGAGATTTCCAGAGATACAGAGACACAAAAGTGTGAACATAAGGGATTTCACTCTACCATCTATGCTTTATGCAGAAACATTTTAACTAAAAAATAGTATCCTAATTTAAACTGCCATCTTGTACTCATCTCTCACCATTCTCTAGTTCAAACTGGACCCAACCATATTGAAACAGTAGATAAGTTGTTCCTTTTCAGATTTTTATGGTCAAACAATTCCAAATGATGAAGGTTAGGGGCTAATAATGAGGTCAGTGAGATCTTAGGAGTGCTACTGATGGTGTTTCCCATGGCTTGTCTTGGGGTCTATGAAGAGAACTAGGGATGGGTTCCTTCAGATAATGTCCCACAGAGAAGGAGACCCATTTAATTCATGAGTTATCCCTTGTGAGACTTAAGAAATAGTAAGCAGATATCTCTGCTTGAAATGGGTCACACTGTTGCCTTCCTAGAATAGTGAAGCCCCCTGTGGGCTCTTCTAGCCTTAGGACACTCCATAACATGGGCCACAAATTCCTTAGGGAGAAGGTTGGAACCCTCCAGGGGCTCCCTTGGAAACTCCCATGAAATCAGGTTGGAGTCCCCTTGGGACTCCGTTAACATCTTGAGAAAATTTACACTCTTAGGAGATCAGGATAGAGATCCCTGGGCTTTCTTAACCACGTGAGAGGCAGTACACACTCTTAAGAGATCAAAGTGGAGACCTTTGTCACTTGAGAAAAAATATCCCTCATATTTATCCCAATAATAAAACTTTGGTATCTTATTTAAGGCAATAGAGATGGAAACTTCTTTTCAGTATGTTAGAGAAAAAGTTCTAAGTACCATACAAAGGTAGCTTTAATCTGCATACTCAAAATTGCTTCAGTTGCCCTTTACTGGTGGTTCCCTTTGTTTCACTTGGACCCTGGGGTACATGTTTCTAAATTATGAATTTCTGTAAGAAGAAACAAGGAGCTGATCTAACCCAATTCAGAAAAGAAGCAGAGAGGAGGTCCATAGGTTTCCTAAAAGTGGAGGCTTAGCTATTGTGTATAAGCATGGGATTTCTTGGCACCCATGAAGTCATTATGTACTTAAATTGTACCAATAAACATAAATTTGAAAAAAGAAAGTGGTGTATAAATATGGCACAACCACGTGACCAACCCATATAAACAACCAATATCTCCTACAAACATGGACGATTCATGTAATTGAATCCAAAATGGCTTCCAAATATGACATAAAGGTGGACTGAGATGAAACAAGTTCCTGAGAAAGTATTAACTAAGGATACCTGGAGATAAAAGACCATATATGGGAAAAAAGCAGATTAGACTTTGAGAACAAAAAAGTGTCTACTGGGGTAGGCAAATTCTTAAGCAGGAGACCAAGTTGCCAATACCTATTTTTTCCCAAAAAAGTGAGAAATTTGAACAAAGTATCCTGCTGAACACAAATGTGAGTTCAAAAAGACATACTAAACTCCAGGTTGCACACATTGAATCTGCATGGTTTATAAAAACTCTCACATCCAGAGGAACCTAAAATGGTCTCTTCCATCACTGGCCCAGGGGCAGATGCCCTGGCAGCCTCCAATCAACTTGTACCCACAGCAAATGACTAAAACCATAAAAGAGAAGAGAGAAAAGGGGAGACAAACTAGAGGTATTACTCCAGCTGGTCAAAAACACAGAGGCCATGCATTTTCCTTTTCCCCTCCTTCTTGGTGGAACACATTAGGAACTGTCCCTGGAACCACAAGAAAACTTCCAGAGTTCCCTAGCTTCCATTAATGTTTAGCACCCTCTACCTCCCCACCTCTCCCCAATAAGCAATATCAGAAAAAAGGTTAAATGGTGGGAGCCCTCTGACATATGAAAGGCCAAGTGTGAGAGAAGGGACAAGAAGTTTGGGACTTTCCTATGGAAGTGAAAATGGGAAAGATAAATACTAAACTAGTCCTTCTTCACTTGAGTCCCTAGATTTCAGAGAGAGAGAGAAACGAAAGCATGTCCACAGGGCCTTACCTCCTCCTGGCTGGTTTTGCCAAAATATATTAACAGGATCTGGGGTTCTTGGGAATCCTAGAGATTTTTTCTAGGTTCTTCTTGTCCTGAATTGCCTTCTTGTCTTGAAAAACAAGTGAAAAAAGTAGTGAGGTTTTACATTTATTAAAGGTAGGAAAAAAGAAACTTGCCCTACAGAGCAAGTTCAAGACATTTAAATGTAAGAGAAGAAATATATGCTACAAAGTGAAGGGTGAGCGACTGAAATATGTAACAATGGCACCAACTTCTTGGCCACAAGCTTTTGTATCTTCCATTCTTCAGGCTGACCTCAGGTCTATACCATCTTACCAAAAACCTGCTTGAGTTCCTATGAAGATATTTGAAGACAGTATTTTCTGACTGGTCCCAGGTGCAGGGCTTTTGAAACTGTTCTCTGCATGTGTCCTGGAACTCCAGGATTGACAGGTGAAGCCTACATGCCCAGCCAGTTTGCCAGGCTGTAATCTGCTGCTTCAGTTACTATCATGACTTACACAAGTAGGTTGAACACCTAGCATTTTCCACCACATAGTAGCCCTCAGTAAATGTTAATTAAGTGAAAGAATGATTGATGATATTTTATACTGTAATTATTTTAAAACAATATTCTTTCCATAGTTATTTAATTTTACATTTGAAATAATTCTATCAATTTTGTTTATGTTGTTCTAATTGATATCTCTAAAATAAAATGAAAGACTAAATTTCACTTAAAAATGAACAATTTTTAAAAATGAGAATTGAACTTTTCTTCCACTCAAACATTTCCACTACAAAAAATCCATCAAATTCTACTTAAAGCCTAAAATTAAAGAAATTGTCAAACATTTAGGAAAAAGAACACTCAAGTAATACTGTATTGTGATTTATATGTTACTTTAGAGTGTACATATTAGAACACATACACAGATACTTTCTCAAATGTCTCTTCTTTAATAAGTCTTCTGCCAGTTGAATGTTCTAGATAAAGAAGACCATTAGGGCCGGTGAGATGGCTCAGAGGCTTAAGTGCCTGCCCGGCAAGTGCGAGGGCCTGAGTTCCACTCCCAGAACCCACATACGAAAAAGGGGCCGGTGATATCACTCAGCGGCATGGGTGCCTGCTGGCGCGTGAGGTCCTGATGTCAACCCCCCGGTACCCACAAAAAAAAGAAAAAGAAGACCATTAATCCTGTAAAATCTGTATACATAGTGATAGTAGAGCTATTTTAAAAGTAAAACAGTTTACATTGTCTGATACATGAAGAAAATGGTAGTACGTTTTCAAAGTGTTTTTACTTTACATACTAAATTAATTTAAGATCCAGTAATTTAAAATTTAGGAAATAAAATAAAGAGATAAGACATTTATTTTGGTATTTAAGTGATGAACTAAAATAATTTTATCCTAAAAAGAGAAAATTTCATGAATGATAGCAAAGAAACAATGCCTCAAAATTAATTTCATTCATTGAAATAGACATTAGTTTATGTTAAAATAGAATGTAAAATACATGTAAACAAGGACATCATCTTTATTATTAACTGAAATATTCCCTAAACCAAGCAAATTAAATGGCATATAGTAAATACTTAATAAAATTTTTTAAATGGAACCACTACTCCCAATGTAAATACTAAGACAAAGTTTTAGAAATATACACTTTAAATTAGTTTTTATATGTACCATTGTAATAACTAGTCACATTAAAGAACTCTCTTGAACTTTTAAAGTTATGTATCAATTAGAACAAGATGCACTTATGGCAACCTCCATACAATTGTAAATGCCATTTCTAAATACTCATAAAAGGATAATATCAATTGAATAAGAGATTCTGATATGATTTGTGGACATCAGAATTCATAGTGATCTGAAAGGAATTTTTACAAAGGCATTAGTAATCAAATAAATGTATGTTATTACAATAAAAATATGACAGTCTTATTAGAATGGGTTTTTTAAAATGTTCAATGTTGACTAAGTACTCAATCAAATGGGCACTTTGGACTACTACTGAGTGAAAATTATATGAAAAATATAGTAATTTAATAATATTCATCTTCCTAGAACTTAATATTCATTTTTCTTACCTTCACAGTTTTACTACTATAACTCTTTTTAAAACTATTTACTTGAAGGCACATGTGCACATAAATATTTGTAGTGAAAGTTAAATGTAGTAAAATAGACCAAAACACAAATAGAATAGAGTATCATACTGACATTGTATTGCTTATGAAGAGTTTAAGTAATTTAGATATACACTTTTTTGATATTAAGTAGAAAAATATGGAGATATCATATAATAGATGAATATACACTCTACTTTTTAAATAGGCTTTAGTAATTTCAGGTGCACAGAAAATTGAGTAGAAGACACAGAATTTCCCTTATATTCCCTATCCCCTCATATGCATGACTCCTCTCCTCACTCTTAATATCACTGCTACAATGGTACAATTAATGGACTTACATTTATAAATACTAAAAATATCAGAATCCACAGTTTATATTACGGTTCACTCTTAGTGTTGTGTATTTGATGAATTTGGATGAAGGTATAATTATGCAAAACCACCATTACGGTATCACACACAGTAATTTTATTGCCCTAAAAATCCTTCATGCTACACCTATTTATCTTTTCCTCCCATTAAAGTTCTGGTAACCACTGATCCTTTCATTGTTTTTATAGTTTTTGTCATAATGTTGTATAGTTTTAATAATACAGGGTGTAGCCTTTTCAGGATTGGCTTTTGTATCACTCATTTGTGTGTGTGTGTGTGTGTGTGTGTGTGTGTCCACACAATGAAGTACCTGGCACAGGCTTCTTGAAAGCAGGAATGTCTGCTAAGTTCATTAAATGATGCCTTGTCTGGTGTGTCCAGTACAAGACCCCAGGTTTGGCCTCTATTATGAGAAAGAGACAGAGAGAGATGGAGAGAGACAGAGAAGGAGAGAGTGAAAAAGGTAGGAAGAGAGAGAGACAGAATTTTAAAAAATTATTTAGTTCATAATTTTGAAGATTCAAAGTCCGCAATAGTCTTTTGTTCATACCTTTCTGTTTTGGCTGCCTGCATTTATACAGTCCTGTTTTATGTGAACAGATTTAAAAATAATTACCTAAAGTATGTTAGCTCAATGCTCAAGTAAATTTTATGCTGATTTCTTGCAATATTTTAGATTGGACCCAGGTCCTTTGCTACCGGCATAGCCCTTGTTATTTGTGGGACAAGATCTTGCTAAATTGCAAACATTATCCTGGCTTGGCTCAAACTTGATATCCTCCTGTCTCACGCTTCCAGAATTACAAGATTATCAGGTATGTGCCACCGTGCATGGATGCTAAAATATTCTTCATTGACATTATTTAAACTGAATTCTCTCCAAATAAAATAATTGCATTTTAACACTATCACTAACTTCACTCAGAATTACTTCTGCTATACTATTAGGTTTACTATGTTCTATCCATTTGCATTTTTCTCACAAAATTTTTCAATTATTTTAGTTATTTCATTCACCAGTTGTTTGTTCAGCAGCATTTTGTATAATTGCCATAGGTTAATAACTTTTCAAATAATATCTTATAATTATAACAGGTTATTTTAATATAACAATAATTTCACTTTATCACAATGAACTGTTTTTATTCATACTTTCTCACATTTTGAATTTTGGATGTCACAATGTGCATCTTTTTATATTGTATATACCTTAAATTATCAAAAGAATAATTTTAAATAGTTTTTCATTTAACCTTACTACTAAAGAAATAAATAATAATTTATACATCACTATTATAATAGAAGAATGTTCTGAATTTGGCTACTTATTTACTTTCTTATTTTTCAAATGCTTTTGTAGTACTCAGTTATTCATATCTGAAGGATCATTATATGGATGAACCAATCTTTTTTTGTGTGTGGGTACTGAGGGATGACCTCAGGACCTCGCACGCCAGCAGGCGCCCATGCCACTGAGCCATATCACCCGCCCTTTTCTCATGTGTGGGTTCCAGGTGTCTAACTCAGGCCCTCACACTTGCCAGGCAGGTGCTTATGCCGCTGAGCCATCTCACCAGCCCAGGATGAACCAATCTTGATCAGCAGTTTTTTTAATTGATCTTGATAGTTTCTATTTGATCAATTCTGCAATTCATTTTTCATTTCTCTTGTTATGTTTTTTAATTGCATGATATATTTGATTTTGTTTTTAAAGCCCAGTCTTTGCTAAGTCTCTTGTGCTGATCACTTATTGTTTTCCATATTTTGTAAGAATGTTAGTGTGCATTTTGTTGAAGTTTGTTGAGTTTTTTAATTCTTTGTCAGACATTTTATCTCCTATTTTTCATATATTACTGAAGACTGAAGATGGCCTTCACGCTGCATACATACCCAAGCTAGTATAGAACTTACTATCCTCCTATGCCAAACTCCCAGAGTGCTGGGATTTCAGGTATGCACCACCAAATATCTCCATCTTTAAAATCTGTCATTGACACTTGATTTTTTCTGTTTGGTGATGTCATGCTTCTTTTATCTTGATACTTTTTTTCTGCATTGGTGTCTGTTCACTGATGTAGGGACTTATTACATTCTTGACTGCCTGGGTTTGTCTGGAAATATCTTTCAACACCAAGCCTGTTTGGAGATTATGGGCAGATAATCTGGTATGTATCTTAAATCCGTGATTGCAATAGACAATCACAGTGCTAGAAAACACCATATGCCCAGGGCTGCTGCAGCTGGTGCAACACTGGTGTGCACTCCAATGACCACTGAGCCTGGCACAGCTCTGACCCAAAATCTCATGGCTGCTAAGGCTAGTGCAGCACTTGTGGCATTCCTGCTGAATACTTCCTCTCCTTTTAGTTATTTACAACTCAAGCATTTGTAGCTGGCCACCAGTGATACAGGTCAGAAGTCCATTTCACAGGGTGTACAGGATTCTGCCTGGTGCTGAGGTGGACCTAAAAGCTCAGTCTGTGAGTAAAAGCCTGGAATAACATGTTGTGGGTGTCTGTCTGGTGCTGGGTTGGACTATATAGGGCTCAGTACTAGGTCCAAGTCAAAGTCCTATGCTTATTTCCCTTATTCTTCCAAACAAAGGGTAACTTTGCTCCATGCTTTGCTGCCTTTCTGCCCTGTTCAGTTTATCTTTTTTATAATATTATAAATGGGTACCATAAGCTCACATCTGTAATTTTTAGCTTTTGTGGAAAGTTGCTCAAATTGATATTTCATGGCAGTACAATTGCTGGAGAGTCTCATTCCTTAATTTTTCTCTACTACATATCTGTGATGAATATTATAATCAGTAGTTCTTGCACAAACCATATTACCCTCCATAATTTGAATAGGCATTATGCAATCATATGACGGTTTTAAAAGCTAAACTGAAGTTTTAAGGAAAAGAAAATTTGACACAAGACCTTAGTATAAAAACCATGCCTGAATTTCCAGTCTGCATGGCCTATCTTGGAAATTTCACTCTCAAAACTATTACTTTAACTCTTACATGAACTTGAAGCCAATAGTTTTGTCCACCACATTTCAGACATTCCATTACAGAAAATTACATGAGACAATTCTTTAAAATTAATCTCTCTCTTTCTCTTTCACACACACACACACACACACACACACACACACACACACACACACATCCAAGAGTTTTGTTACTCTGGAGAACACTGTCCAAATATTTTTATTTGAAAAAGATTAAACCCATGATAAAGTTGACAGAATACTGCAAAGAACATTTATATTATCTTTACTAAGATTCCTTACATATTAATATCTTGCCACAGAAGTAATTTGTAGACTTCATGACATTTCACCAGTAAATATTTCAACATCAATTTTCCAAGGAAAGAGCATCCTAATGCAAAAAAGTATTATTCTTCTTGCTCCTATGAAATATAATATTGATGCAATATTATCTAAAGGAGAGTCCATTTTCAAAATATATCCACAGTCTCAAAACTGTATATGTGTGGATATGTATATGATTCTTCTATCTGTTGATCAAGGATCCATTTGACATATTGTTGATATTAGGTCTTCAAATCTGTAGTGTTTCTCTTATTGTTATTTGAAATGCATCTGTTGAAGACACAATGTTTTACTATTTTTTACCTTATTCTGCATTTTTGTGATAATATGGAACATAATCTGTTAGTCATGTTTTTTTTAAATAAATTAGTAGTTCAATTTAGAGGATTGGTAAGATTAATGCTTACTCTTTTTGAAATAGAGTTTTACATGCAGTGTTGTGTACATCCATCAGCAGAGAAATATTTTCCAATCATCCCCACTTTTATTATGGAGTTTGATTTATGATGTCATTCTGAAGAATATACTTTAAGTGTTTCTGTTAGCTTTTTCATGTAAGAGACTAGCAGCCTGAGTTAATTATTGCATAGATCCATCATTCAATTTTTGCTTACATTTTAAAATAAATTTTTAATTTTGGATTTTTAGAAAAATGTCAAAGTGTAGGTAGGATTCTATATATTCCATGCTCAATTTCAATTTTTGCTGGTGTTATCATCTTAAATTATCATGCACACTTGTTAAAAGCAAACAACATGGTACAATATTATTAATTAGCTCCAAATTATTTTAAGTTTTACCTATTTTTTCACTGATGTTCCCTTTGTGTTCTAGGAGTGAATCGAAAAGCACACATTGCTTTTGTCATACTTTTGAGTCTACTTTGATTTTTGACAATTTCTCAGTATATTTTTTAAGTTATATTTGAAGAAAGATTTTAGAATTTTGCAGAATATGCCTTAATTGTGGATCCTCTGATTATTTTTTACTAGAAGGGAGAAATGAGGGACTTTTTTCTTTATTTGGAGTTTCTGTTTGTTTGGAAGAATACCTCAGATGATATATG
The DNA here is from genome assembly GCA_028451465.1 of Erethizon dorsatum. Lineage (NCBI taxonomy): Eukaryota > Metazoa > Chordata > Mammalia > Rodentia > Erethizontidae > Erethizon > Erethizon dorsatum. The sequence goes on along the minus strand of CM051842.1, from coordinate 79,088,259 downwards.
CATTTTAATTGAATCATATGAGATGATACATGCGATGAATAAAATTTTTCACTGGTGACACTAATTTTCATCACTAAGGTAAAATGCTTGTCAGATTTCTCCACTATAAAGATTTTATATTTTTCCTTTTCTTAATTGATTCTTTGGATGTCATTTAGTAAGTCAAACCAAAAGTTAAGGGTAAGCATATACAGTTTTAGATTTGGGGGTGGGGGACATCCACCCAATGACTTGGAATTAGGAAGATTTGCTGGTTTTCAATGTATAAGTGAAATAAATTATTTAAGTCAATATGAATTGATGAATATGTCTTTTAATTTTGGAGTTATAATAGAATGGTATATTCCTTGTGTCATGTTCAAATCATTTCAACCTTTTCCATTACAAGAGTTTTCACTTTCATTCCTATAATCTTTTACATGTTCCTCTTTACTTTTCTCAGTATTTTCTTGCATTCTATATGGATACTCCAAAACAACCTTCTATTCACCTTTCCCAGATTTAAAATCAGCCATTTCCCGCAGAAAGTCCTCACCCATATTATCAAAGAATTTTTTTGAAGAATGGTATTTAGAAACCAAGATCTGAGTTCTGGATGCTTGCTGCTATGGTTTATTACTCTTAGCTTCTGTCAGTGGAAACAGATAGAAATGTAAACAAATATCCATAATTCCCTCTCTCTGTGTTGATCTAAATGTCCCCCAAATGCTCATGTATTGAAGGCTTTGTCCCAAGCTGATTAGATTGTTAAGAGGCTGTAGAAGCTTTTTGAGATGAGGCCTTGTTGAAGTTTATTGGGGGCATATCATTGAAGGGAACATGGATACCCCTGCCACTTCCTCTTTCTCTTTCTTTCTTGGCCAACAATATGTCAACATCTCTGCTACTCTATCTGATTCCTACAATGATTTTCTGGCTCTATAAATGTCCAAAGGCAATAAGCCAAGTTACCATAAACTGAAACTTTGGAAAATGTGGTCCAAAATAAGCCTTTTCCTCCTTTACGTGTATTTTGTCACAATGATGGAAAGCTGTCACTCTTAAAAATTAAGTTCAAACTTTGAAGAGTGGCAATATTGTAGCCAATGAGGATTATCCGAGTCACGATTATTACAAAGTGAAAAATTAAGTTCATCCTGTTGTCTGTGCATTTTATTTACCACTTCTGGCTCATTCCAGCTGTCTTGTGTCCCTTATTTGTGATTACTTACTCTTACAGTGAAAAATATCATTTCCCTTTTCTACAATTTATTTATCTTTCGTGACATAGTATACTACATGTAAATGAGTTTCAAAAGTCTGAACTTGAATGCTAGGGAGAAATAAAGTTACAAACCAGCGTAGAGTTATTTTTAAGAGTTACTTTTATGTTTATCCATAAGCTATCAATTTGAAAAAGGATTTTTATGTTATTTAGAATAGTTCTTGTGCCAGTGTGATGGCTTAGCAGCGTAAGTGCCTGCCTGGCAAGCAGGAGGGCCCAAGTTCAACTCCCAGAACCCACATATGAATAAAGGGCCGGTGATACCACTCAGCGGCATGGACACCTGTTAGCACTTGAGGTACTGTGGTCGACCCCTGGTACCCAAACACACAAAAATAGAATACTTCTTCCCCCTACTACCTTAACTGAACTTAATAAATGTAGCATCATCTGTTATACTCTGCATTTCATCTAAAGTTACCCAAATACATCGTCCAATTTTTAGAATATTGGCATAAAGTTCACTCCATATAGGTTTTCAAAATTCATGGAATCCTCTATTTGCTAAATCATTACTACACCAAATAGTTCCATCACACTAAACCTTGCCCAGTGCATATAACTTTCTAGTCACTTCCTGTCCTCTTCTCTCTATTTCAAAATCTCTTATCAGTTTTCTGTCTTCAGTTTTTTTTGTCTTTTCTATAAAATCATAAAAATGGAATTATACACACTATATTTTTTGGAGTGTGGTTCTGCTAAATTATCAAAATAAAATAAAAAATTCTTCCATGATGATTAAAGAATAAATATCTCACTTTTTTCATTGCTAAGTAGCATTCTGTTACATAGTAGTACTATTTATTTATTTATTTATTTATTTATTTATTTGTTGTTGGCAGTGTTCGATTATCTTTAAAGCTGACAAAAATTTTAATTATAGATTTGTTATGTGAATATGACTTTTCAATTTACTTCATTAAATATGCAGAATTGAGATATATGGGTTGCATAGTAGATATGCTTACTTTTATAAGAAACTGTAAAATTATATTCCAAATGGCTATAACAATTTTCAGTTTTGCTATAAATGGTGACTTTCATCATAACTGCAAAAGCATTTGGAATTATAAGATATTTATTTTACATTTTAATTTTACTTTTCATCAATTATAAAACTTGTAATGGTGTAGTTTTGGTTTTTATTCACATATCCTAAATGATAAGTTGTGCTAAGCATCTTTTCTTGTGCTGATGAGAAGGGGATCTAGAGATGTATGAAGAGAGGAAAGGAAGGGAAATGGGAAATAAAAAAAACTAAGATGTGATATGTATATGTACCAACTCCCCATAACGAATGTATTCATTATGTATAGCAAACATGTAATAATAAATAAAAATAAAAAGAAATATTGCTCATGGAGCAAAATATTTTCTTGTTTTATAATTCTTTACATTTGATAATGATCAAATTACTCTTTTTATTTAAAAGGCAATTTCTAAGCACATAATTTTTAAAATCCATAGTCATACTTTCCCTAGTATTTTCTTTCAGAAGATTTTAGTTTTATATTTTGCATTAGATCAATGACTTATTTACAGTATTCTTGTATGAAGTTTAAGGTATGTGGCAAGATTTATATAACTTTATTCTTAATTTAATAGAAGACTATCTATTGTGCATTGGATTAACTTTGCATTTTAATAAAAAAATTAGTTGACATTTTTGTAGGTCTATTTGTCTCTCCACTCATCTGTTGAATTAGTCTATATGTCTATTCCTCAATCAGTAGCAGCTTAATGGTTGTTGTAGTTTTCTTTTAAGTATTAAAATCAGGTAATATGACCTCCCAAATTTGTTCTTTTCTGGAATAGTTCTGACCATATTAGTCGAAATGGCTAACACACCACTTAGTGTGATTTGTACAATATCATCTCAGATTGTTGCTGGCATTCTTCAGTTGTACAGTATTGTATTTGTTTCAGATCTTTTATGTAGTATTAAAAGTACTAAAAAACATTGAGTCTTCTAATCCATGAACATGATATATCTGAATTTATTTATATATTTTTAATTTTGTAATTTTCAGCACAGAGACTATATATTTTGCAAAACTTATCTCTAAATTTCTTTTGTTGTTTTCCTCCTCATATCCTCCTGCTCCTTCTTCTCCTTCCCTCTCTTCCTTCTTCTCCTACTTATTTTTCTTTATGGTGCTATCATAAACTTTTAAGGAATATATATGATATTGTTTATTTCTGTCATAAAGGGATAAAACAAAAGGCAATTTATTTTAATTGCCTGTGTCCTATTCTAACTTAACCTAAAGTTGGCTTTCTTGGTAGATTTTTAAAAAATTTCATTGAATTTTAAGTTAATTTATATTCCAGTATATATGACAGCATTACAGTTTTCTGTAATATTTGTGTATATGGACTTTTCTCAATAGTCATTATCATATATATGAGTATGGATAATTCCTGAAAACTTTTACTCAAATATCTAATGAAATTTTAGTATGTTATAAATATGCCCCTAATACATTGAACTTTCATGAAAAGACAGGTCTTGCGGCATATGTCTGTAATTCCAGCTATTCTGGAAGCTGAGGCAATAGAATCGCAAGTTTGAGTCCAGCCTGGGCAGCTTAGCACAATTCTTTCTCAAAATAAAATAAAATAAATAAAATAACATAAAAATGCAGTAAAATATAATACAATAAAATAAAATGCAATAAAAAGGGTTGGGGATTTAGCTCTCTGCAAGACTCAGCATAAAACTGTTACTACATCACAAACATTTAATGAAAAATGTGCCATTTATCAACAATGGTTTTTAAATGCAGGTACGATATATATATGTGTTATGTGCATCAATATACATTCCTCAATTCTGTTAGTAAAACATATATTTGTTATTTTTAAATTACTTACTATCAAATACAGAACAACATGCTTAAGGTTTTAAATAGAATGAAATTATTAATAAATTAATAAATTTGTAAACTATTGATTAACTCCAGTTTAATTTTATCTTAATAGACTTAAATTTTCAGAACACACTATTACACTGTTTTGTACTGATTCATAAGTTGGATAAACTATTTCAGAACTTACGTTTCTTAAATAGCCTGCTACGTATATGTATATGTATATGTATGCATATATGTATATACATATTCATATGTATATATATGTTATAAGTATTGACTCTGCCTCTATTCTATTTGTCAGTTTTCATTTTTATTTATTGTATGATTGACTTTTAAGTAAGTAATTATTCTGAATCTCCTGCAGGGAATTTAATAATAACAATGCAAAAATCATTCTCATTCTATTACCAGGAGAGTGGTTTTAAAGAAAGATATTAAAAATTCAACAATGAATAATTCATCAAATATATTATGGCACTTTGTAAAAGATCAAAATTGAGTAAATCATCCATGAATTTAAGTTTACAGAATTGTGTTGAGAAGAAAACCTGTGATAGAGATCTTTTCCTTCCTTAATTTAGCAATACAGTCCTTTAAAAGTTTCACATTGATTTCCTGATAACTGTAATATATTTTTATAGATAATTTAGCTCCAAAAGTTCACATTATAGTATAATTAAGCTATGTATGTTAGTTTCTTTTGTGTTACTACAACAAAAGTTCTGAGTAACCTATGAAGTAAGGTTTATGTATTTGTCTCAATTCTGGTGGCAGAATGGTTGAAACAACATGGTTCCTGTGTCCTGATGAGGACCTGCTGGCTATGTCACAAAATAGTATAGAAGTAAAAATGCAAATAACTACATGCAGAAGAGACCAAGCATGTAGGGTTGCCTTGCTTTAATGACTATTCATTCTCATGAGAATTAATTTAATCTAGCAAGACCCAACCCACTCTACAAGACCAGCATTAATCCATTCATGAGGGTAGATCACCTATGAACTCATTACCTTCCTTTATACTCCACCTTTTGATGGTTCTATCACATCAACAGCACAGCACTGGGCACAGCACATAAACCTTTGTGGGACAAATTATACCTAAACCATACCATTTTGAAACAGTGTTTCCAAAATATGGAAATATATGCAAGTGAACTTAATGAAATGCGTATATCTACACTCCAACCCAAACCTTTTTTTGATAATTTTTCCTACATGCAATAACTTATAATTAATTTCTTACATTGCTTATTTTTTGTGTAAATTACAGTCCAAAACATCAGACATGCGAGAAGTGCCATGTTTTTTACTATAACAGAGCTGATTTTCCACCCCTAAGAACTAATTCAACTAAACAGGTATAATTTTTAACTGTAGCTATTCTTGGGGTTTTCTATTCTGTATGCTTCATACTCGGGTCATGCTTCAGTTCTTGGATCATATAAAATATCAAATAAGCCCACCATGATGTATACATTTCTTCTCTGAGGCCTGGAATTTCAAAAGAGCTGATGCCAATATATTTTGTTTCGGTTCCCCTGTATTAAAACCACAGTCTTGTATTCTCCCTATTCTTCCCTGTATTTCAGATGGAAAACATTTTTTAATTTAGATGAGAAAAGCCTTCCCTTAGATTTTTTTCTGGTAAAACTTTCCTATGCCTTTTACTTGCTCTTTAAGCATACACATTTTGTTTTTGTCACATATCCTCCCTGAGGCAATATGCTCTGATTACAATTTGTGTGAATTATATGTTGGGGGGTTCATGGAGGAAGAAACAAACATACATACATACATACTTCCAAATATTTTCCCAACCACATATTTTAAGTTATTCGTGGTATTTTTTTCTGTTGTGTGACACATTGTAGATCAAGTAAACTGTGTATTCAGTAATTTCAAACATTATAAATTCCTTAAAGAAGTGCAACTGGAGTAATTTTAGAAAAAAATGAAACCTAAAATATACTCAACCTATATCAGTATATTTTAGAGTAGTGTTCATTGAAATTCATATTTTTGGAGACCAATTCTTACCTTATCAAAGTGTATGATATTTAGTGGATTGTGTTTTAATATACTTTACTGATGAGTGAGTGCACAAATCAAGCAGGCATTCAAAACATTTCTGAACTGTTTATTAACCCCAACCAAGTCCATACGTTTTCTTATGTATAGATCATTACTAAAATGTTCAAATGTATCATTGGAAAGAATAATGAGATTTGTAGGCCACATTTGGAAAACTGTAAAAAAATAATTAGGGCTGGGATGTACCTCAGTGGTAGAGCAATTGCCTAGAAATAATGAGACCCTGAGTTCAATCTCCAATATTAAAAATATATGTAATTAATGTCTCCTATTTTTTTGAAAATTCAAGGAACAGATACTTTATTATCTTTGCAAGGTCTGCAGTAATCTTGTCACTAAATATATAGTTCATCTTTACAGCACCACAAAAACTTGACAATTGCCAGAAAAATTTTGTTGACTTTAAAATATATAGTTTCTAATTCCATGCTGAGTACCACAAGAAATATTTAGAAAAAATTTAAATAAGTAATCTATTAATTATCTAATGATGAAATATACTACAGAAATCAAATATCTAATCTAAGTTATACAAGCTGAATTATAAATAAATAATGTATAACATCCAAACTGTGTTTAAATTTTGACTTTTCTTGATAATTAACTTTAACAATGCATCTAAAAGAGTAACATTGCCATCTTATGGTCTGCTTGTTGAAGTAACTGTAAATATTAAAAACTGATGAATCCTGATATATAATAATGATGGTATCTTTCTCAAATTTCAAATTCTTCGCTGTGATTACAAGACAAGTGAGAAATGAAAGAATAGAAATTGTGACATTCCTCCAGTGTCATAGCATACTATATTTTACAGAGCATCATCTCTTTAGTAATCAGCATATAATCTAAATATAAAAATTGAATTTAAAGCATATTATTAATATTTATGTAATAGACACAATATGAGTGCATCCATGCACAAGAAAATTAACTGACATGTATAAGGGCACAGAGACAGTAAGTGGCTGAATGATATTGTATTATAACTTACTCTAAATGATGTTTATACTTTTATTTAATTCTTTAAAATCAGCATTTGTAAGTGAGTCTCTCAGAGGCTGGTGACTTTCTTAAAGTACTAGAGCTCATAAGTTTAGAGTTAGAATTACAACCTACCAAGTCAGAATGAATCTTGAAGCTAAAACCTCAGTTAAAATCTATAAGTTATAGATCCCAAATCAAAAACTCTATTTGATTAAATTGAAAAATCACATTTGTGCTCTTAGCAAAACTAAATATTAGTAACTGTTTCTTCTTCATAAAACATGATATTAGTATTCTTCCTCCTACTCTGGTCACTCTGCCTCCTTTGGAATATTATCTACATTTGGACATTTGTTGCACATTGACCTACTCAAGATTTATTCCTAGAATGGACTATCTTTTATTTGTGAAATATTTCTTGAACAATCACATACAGGAACAATAGTTCAGTTAGTTCTTTAGCCAAACAACCTCTAACTTTATGCAAAAAATGGTAGTGCATTTGTTTTCTGAATCTAGAACTTTATATCCAACTATCTATTTTTATTACCCTTGAGAGTTTTGAGACACTGTATGCACATGTGAAAGTCAAATTCATCATATTCATCTCCAAGCCTTGTCATCTTTCAGTGAATTTCACAACTATGCCTGCATATTTTCTATAAAAGTAACTGAAAAGTAATTCTTTTTTTTTTGTGGGTACCAGGGGGTCGACCTCAGGAACTCACGCGCCAGGAGGTGCCCGTGCCGCTGAGGGATATCACCGGCCCCTTTTTCATATGTGGGTTCCGGGAGTCGAACTTGGGCCCTCGCGCTTGCCGGGCAGGCGCTTAAGCCGCTGAGCCATCTCACTGGCCCTGAAAAGTACTTCTTAACACATTGTTTCTTTTGTTTTCTTAAGTCTCTTCTCCATAAGGAAGTGAGGTGTTTGTAAGCTGTTAATTAATTGTAGATATAGGAAAGTGTAAAAACTAGTGCTATAGAGTGAATTTTGCTCTCTTGTATTTCATAAGTTGCTGCCACAACCACCCATATGATTATATTTGAAAAAAGGCCTTTAGGAATTAATGAAGTGTAAATGAGGTCATATAGGTGGGCTCCCACTCTAACAAGATGAATCTCCTCTCTCTCTGACTCTCTGTCTCTCTCTATCTTTCCTGTCTATGTCTGTGCATCTATCTGTTTCTGCATTCAGAAAGTAACATTTGAGGATGTAATGAGAAAGCAAGTATCTACAAGCCAGATAGAGAGGCCTCACCAGAAACCAATCCTGTGGGGAATTCAATTTTGGACTTCTGGGCTCTAGGAATTTGGGAAAATAAATTTCTGTTGTTTAAGTAACACAGTCTATTGTATTTTATTATGTCATCCCAAGTCAAATATTGTAGATTTTGGTATGCTGCTATAACAAGTACCTAAAAATGTGGAAGTGATTTTGGAACTAAATAATGAGTAGAAGCTAAAAGAATTATGAGGTGTGTACTAGAATAAAAGCTAATTTTCTTGAAATGACTGTTTGTATGAATATAGATGTTAAAGGCTATAAGAACATAGCAGAAAGTATTCTAGCTTTCTGTGGAAGGGAGAGCATATGAGTGAGGAGATTTGGTATTTAGCTCTGGAAATTTCTAAACAAATTGTTGAGCACTTGGCTTAGGTTTCTCCTTATTGGTTGTAGTACATGTGAGAAAAGAGAGATAAACTTAAAGAACTGTGAAGCAAAAAGCAACCAGAGTTTGAAAAATTGTAAAATTATATATATATTTATATTTCAAGAAATGAGGAAGGGTGTTGTGGAATGAACACTCACAATATGGCCAGACAGTTAATCCATCAAGACGTTACCCATTATTTTTATCAGCAACCTCAGTAATAAGAATAGAGATAGGATTATGTCAACATAGATACTGTCAATTAACACAAAAGATGAAAGGACAAACAACATAGAATGAAGGAGGGTGTGAGGCTTCTGGAATTCTACTGTATATGAAAATCATACTACCTACACCTGAGCATGAATTATCCATCATGAATCTGTCTCTCTGTCTTTCCTGTCTCTGTCTCTGCCTCTGTCTGTCTGTCTGTCTGACTGAAAAATAAATATGTAGCACTGAAGACATTAGGGCTTTGCTTCCCACCAGAGACCCAGAAGACTTAGGCCCAGGAAGACAAGTCTGTTTCTTTCTTGGTTTTAGAGAATGGGAATATCGCTTGTGTTTTAGCTGTCCAGAATATTGTCATTCAGTTTTTCAAAGGAAAAGTCACCCTCTAATCCTTGGGGATGAGGCCATACAAGGGGACTATGGTACAGAGCCAAGGAGAAAAGCCCATATTGAGGATTATACAGTTTACAGTGCCACTACAGAGGGTCCAGATGGTGAAGCATCAAGCAAAAAAGAAAAATATCTTGAAAGTCAAGGTCTAATGAAATTTTCCTTGATAGGTTTTTATTTGCTTGAGACTCATTATCATCTTTTTCCCTAATTTCCCACTTTTGGAATGACTACCCTACATCTACCCACCACTAGATTTTGTATATTATGGAAGCACACATTTTGTCTGCTTTAATAAGCTCACAGCTGTGAAAGAATTTTACCATATTATGAATCATACCTTTGATCCCAACTATGCCTGATTTAGATAAGACTTGGGACATGGAATTCATGTAGGAATAGGTCCAGTCCCTTAGGAATATATGCATTATATGAATGTATTTTTCATGCAAAATGGACATGAATTTTGAGGTGTCAGTGGTGGAATATTATGGACTAAATTGTGCCCCACCCTAATTCATATATTGAAGCAAAAATCTCCTATGTGTCTACATTTGCAGGTAGAGCCTTTAAGTAAAGTGAAATGAGATCATAAGAGTAGGTCCCTAATCTAATAGGTCTGATGACCTCATAAGAAGAAGGGACACCAGAGATATTTCTTTATCTTTTATACACAGGGAAATGCCCATGTGAGAACACACTGAGAGGGTGACTTCCCATAAGTCAGGAAGAGAGGGCACAGGAAAACTCACTCCATCATACCCACTGACATAATGAAATTAAACTTCCAGCCTCTGTAAGTATGAGAAATAAATTTCTCTTCAAAATAAATTTTTATTTTTACTTTTTAATTTTTTAACCAACACATAGGAACACAAAAGGACATATTAATCGGGGAAATTTAATGCTTGATACATGTACACATTGGATAGTGTTTAAATCTATTTAATTTCATTTATTTCTTCAAGCATTTATCATTCATCATGGTAAAATCTTTCATATTTTTCTATGTTTTTGAAATGTACAGTGAATTATTGTTGCTTAGTCACCAAACTGTAACCCACAGCTTCTTTCTCCTTTCTCACGATAACTTAGTAGGCAATAACTAACCTTTCAATATCTAGCCCCCATTTCTGTCCCTAGACTTTGGTAACTAGCATTTTACTATCACATTTTGAGATCAAGATTTTTAGGCTGCACATACAAATCAGATCATGTGGTACTGGTCTTTCTGTGTTTCATTTATTTCATTTAATATAATGGTTTCCAGTTCCATCCATTTTACTACAAATTACAGGATTTCATTTTTTTTAAGGCTCAAAATATTCCATTCTGTATGTGTACCACCTTTACTTTATCCATCAGTTGGTGGACACATTTTTTTGTTTTCACTTCTTGGCTATTGTGAATAGTACTGCAATGAACATGGAATGCACATGTCTCTTTTACATACTGATTTCACTTCCTTTTGACATATATATCCAGCAGTGAGATTGTTGCATCATATGTTAGTTCTATTTTTAAGATTTTGAATATTCTCCATATTATTTTCCATAATTGCCAAATGAATTTACATTCCCAGAAATGGTACACAAGTGTTTCTTTTTTATACATCTTTTCCCGCTTTTTATAGCTTTCATCTCTTTTACAATGTCCATTTTTCCTGGGGTGAGATGATATCTCACTGTGATTTTGGTTTTCTTTTTTTTTTTGTGGGTACCGGGGGTCAACCTCAGGACCTTGCGTGCCAGCAGGCGCCCGTGCTGCTGAGCGATATCACCGGCCTTTTTTTCATGTGGGATCCGGGAGTCAAACTCGGGCCCTCGTGCTTGCCAGGCAGGTGCATACACCGCTGAGCCATCTCACCAGCCACAGTTTTGGTTTTCATTTCCTTGTAATCAGTGATACTGAGGATTTATTTTATACACAGTTATATACAACTGCTGGTCATTTGAAGGTCTCCTTTTGAGAAATGTCTATTTAGTTCCATTGCCTATTTTTATCTCTATTATTATTATTGCTATTGAGCCTTTGGAATTCCTTGTATATCATGGAAATTAACCCTTTTTTCAGATGTATACATTACACATAAGTTCTCCCATTTTGTAGGATATCTCTGCACTTTGTTGTATGTTTACTTTGCTGTGCAGAAGCTTTTTAGTTTGACATAATCCCATCTATTTTTGCCTTTGTATCCTATAATTTGGTGGTCTTTAAAAAATTCACATCCATTGCAATAGCCTCAAGAATTTCATCTATATTTTCTTCTCATAGATTAATAACTTCAGATCTTACATGTAATTCTTTAATCCATTTTGAGTTCATCTTTTTTAATTGATGCAAGACAGCAATGTAGCTTCATTATTTTGCTATGGATATCCTATATTGCCAACAATACTTACTGAAAAGACCGTCCCTTATCCAATTCCTGTTCTCAGAATTTTGTCAAAAATTAGTTGACTGTAAATGCAGTCTAATTTCTAAGCTCTCTATTCTGTTTCATTGGTCTATGTATCAATTTCTATGCTAATACCATGGCTTTTTACTTAATACACTTTTGTAATATATTTTAAATTCAGGTCATTTAATGCCTCTTTGTTAATTTTTCCTCAGAATTGCTTTGGTATTTGGTGTGTGTGTGTGTGTGTGCATGTATGCACATGCAGTTCCATATAAATTTTAATATTATTTATATAGCTCTATGAAGCACACCATTGGTTTTTGACAGAGATTGTGATTAATCTGCAAATCAAATCACTTTTGGTAGTGTCAATATTTTAGCACTATTGATTCTTTAAATCCTATGTTCATGGATCCTATGTTCATGGGTCTTTTTCAATTACAATATTTTAACCAGTGAAATTGTAGAGACCTTTCACAACTTTTGCTAAATTAATTACTATTTTATTTTTTTAAATGTCATAAATGGGATTATTTTCTTGACTTCTATTTCAAATAATTTTTTATTGTATATGGCAACACTACTGATTTCTTTTTTTCATTTTTTATTGGTGCATATTACTAATAAGGAATGAGATTAGTTTTTGTATATTGGTGCATGCATATAAAATTTTTAGAATAATTTTATCATCACCCTCTCCCTTTTCTCACCCTCTGCTGAATTCATGTCCCATCTCCAAAAGTGTTCCTTCCAGTTCCTTTCATTTATTTATTTATTCAATCATCCATCTATTCATACATCCCCTCTTTTTTATTTATAGATTTATTACATAAGTGAAAACCCGTAATGTTAAATGTTCTAAGGTTGGCTTTCAATTAACAGGGCAGTCTCTAATTTCATCCGTTTTCTTGCAAATGAAATGATTTTGTTCCTCTTTGTTACTGGATAATACTCAATTTCATATTAAGTGCAAAGTCTCCTACATCCTCTCCACCACTTTATTGTTTTCCTTGATGATAGCCATTCTTTCCAGAGGGAGATATCTCAGAATTTTTTTTATTGGCATTTTCCTCATGGCTAAAGATGCTGAATATTTTTTTCAGTCCATGTATAGTTTTCTCAGAGAGCTCTCTTTTCAATCCATTTGCCTATTTATTTATTTGACTGTTTGTTTTGGTGTTAAGTTCTTGAGTTCTTTATACAAAGGGTAATGACAATATAGGATGAATGTTTAAATTTCAAAAAAAATTACTGTAAGATATCTATTGCCATTAACCTCTGTCAAAATATTTCCCTTTGCCTGGAACAAACATCCCATTATTCTTCCATTCTCTGAAGCAGTTCTGAAAGTCCTGTTTCATTAGTGCCTTCACAAGATGTGATCAAAAATAAAGTGAATACTGTTTTCAATTGCCATCCAATGGAAAGGCAGGCTCATAAAGACACGATGTGTCTTTGTCTACCTTATTCATCAGATCTGGCACAGTGTGACTTCCAGCTCTTCTGTAGTCAAAATGGCCATGAAACAAAAAAATTTTGAGTCAATTCAGGATATTGGAGCAGCCAAACAGCACAACAAGAGACATTAAAGAATATTACTGAACTGCTTTAGAAAGGGGGGATGAATGATGGGATAAGTGAGGGAGATTAACTTGAAAGAGAATGATAGCAATTGTTCTTTTACTAAAATAAATTATTGAAAATATAATAGTTACTGTAATTTTTGATAACACCTGTTATATTCTGGATATTAATCCCCTATGAGAAAAGTAGCTGGCAAAGATTTTCTCCCAATATGTAGGTTGTCTCTTCATTATGCCAATTGTGTCCATTGCAGTATAGGATATTTAAAATTTGATATAGTTTCATTTGATCACTTGATATTATTTCTTGTGCTATTAGGGTCCAATTTACAAAGCCTTTATCTATACTTATATAGTCAAATGTTTTCCCTAAATTTTCTTCTAACAGTTTCAAATTTTCTGGTCTTAAATTTAGGTTTTGATTCATTTTAATTTGATTTTAGGAAAAGGTGAGACATACGGGTTTGGTGTTAATCTTCCAAATATGGGTGATCAGTTTTCTCAACACTATTTGCTGAAGAGACTAGCTTTTATCCAGTGTATGTTTTTGACTCAGTCTAAAATCAGATGGCTGTTGGTGCTCATGTTTATTAAAGTGTTTTCTGTTTTTTTCTGTTGGTCTTCATGTGAGATTTGAGCCAATGGCATATTGTTTATATTAACATGGCTTTGTACTATAAAGCAGTTATTGTGATGTCTCTAGTATTACTCTTTCTTCTCAGCACTGCTTTGGCTTTTCTGGTTTTTTGGTGCTTCCATATGAATTTTAAGATTTTTTTTCCTAGTCCTATGTAGAACGTTGTTGGTATTTTAATAAGGATAGAAATGTCTGCAGATTGTTTTGGGTAATATGGTCATTATAATAATATTAGTGCTGCCAATCCATAAACGACAGAGCTCTTTCCATTTTCTAATGTCTTCTTCAATTTCTTTCTTCAGTATTCAATGATTTACACTATAGGAGTTTTTTACCATCTTGGTTATGTTCAGCCCTAAGTTTTTAACTAATTTTCCAAAGTTTTGTGAACATACTTGGTTTCCCAATTTCTGTCTCAGCAGTTTCATCAGCGGTGCATAGGAAAGCTATGAATTTTGTGTGTGATTTTTTATCCTGCCAGTTTTCTGTACATTTTATCAAATCAAGAGACTTCTGGGAGAGATTTTAGGGGCTTTAATGTAAGGAATCACATCATATGCAGTTAGAAATAATTCTAATTCTCCATTCTTATTTGTATTCTTTTTATTTCTTTCTCTTTCCTGATTTCCCTGAATACAGGATAGGCCCATGCACTAAACACAGGTGATGAGAGTGAACACATTTTTCTCATTCATGATTGTAGAGGAAATGCTTTCAGTTTCTTTATTCAGTATGATATTGTCTATGGGCTTGTAATATATGGCTTCTATCAATTTGAAGAAAAATCATTTTGTACATATTTTCTTTAGGGCCTATAACATGAAGGGATGTTAAATTTTAGTGAATCTATGCATTGAACATAGGGTGTTTGCACTGAGCCACATCCCCATTCATTTTTTATTATTCTATGTTTTTTATTTTGAGATGGGGTCTCACTAAGTCACTGATTTGCCCAAGCAGGGCTCAAACTTTTAGTCTTTTTGCCTCATCATTCCACTGCATTTTTAACCAAATTTGGTATTAGAGTAATCCTGGCTTTGTAGGAAGAATTTTGTAGAAAGGAAGATTTAATCCTTTCTTTCGCTTTTCATGGGAAAATTGAGGACATTTGCTGTTAGTTATTCTCTAAAATTCTGGTAAAATTAAGCAGTAAATTCATGGGTTCTGGAGTTTTCCTTGTTCTGAAAGTTTTTAATATTTAAATCTCATTGCTTGTTATTTGTCTTTTCAGATTTTTATATTGTCTTGTTTTGGTTTTAGAGGGAATATTTGTTTAGAAATGTATTCATTTGTCTAGAAATGTAACCATTTTCTAGAAATGTATCAATTTCTACTATATTTTCCAATGTATTGCCATATAAGTTTGTAAAATGGTTTGTAATAACTGTCTCAATTTCAGTGATGTTTGTTGCAATTTCACCTGTTTGATTTCTAATTTTATTAGTGTGAGTCATTTCTATCTTCCTTTATGTAAGTTTGGTTAAGTGTTTATCAATCTTGTTGATGTTTAAAAAGATTTAATTATTTGGTTCATTGATCATTTGTATTATCCATTTTGTGTTTATTTTATTATTTCCCTTATATCTTTATTGTTTATTTTCTTTTACTGGATTTAAGTTTGGTTTCTTTTTGTGTTTTTAGACCTCCAGATGCATCACTAACTTGTTCATTTGGGATCACTTTGTTTTTCTGATGTAGGTTCTTATTGCTATAAATTTCATGTATAAAATTCCTACCATTATGTCCCACCAATTCTGATATGTTTTGCTTCAGTTGTCATTTATTGCCATAAATTTATAAAATTTCTCCCTTTATATCCTCAGTGACTCACTGAGCATTTAAATAAGTATTATTTAATATCCATAAGTTTCCATAGGTTCTGTGAAAATTTTTGTTGTTGATTTCAAGCTTCCTTCCATTATGATCTGATAGGATGCATAATATTACTTCAATATATTTCTATGTATTGAGACAAGTTTTATGACCTAAAGTGTGATGTATTTTGGAGAGAATTCTATGGACTGACAAAAAATGTAATCTGTTATTCTTGGATGGAATATTCTGTAGATGTTTATTAATTTAATTTAATCTAGTGCAGTTTAATACTAATATTTCTTTATTTTTTAATGGATGTAATTATTTGTGATGGGGTATTGAAATCACACACTCTAATTGCTTGGAGTCTATCTC
This sequence comes from Erethizon dorsatum, assembly GCA_028451465.1. Taxonomy (NCBI): domain Eukaryota; kingdom Metazoa; phylum Chordata; class Mammalia; order Rodentia; family Erethizontidae; genus Erethizon; species Erethizon dorsatum. Next base: position 79,071,957 of record CM051842.1, on the reverse strand, counting down.
CACCTTTATGTCTGTTACTGTTTGTATTATGAAATTAGGTGTACCTACATTTTGTGCATTGGTATTTTCAATTGTTATCTTTTCTTGGTTAATTGTTTACTTTTACAGTACATAATGCCCTTCTCTCTCTCTCTTGACTCATTTTTGCTTGAATTCTATCTTGACAGAGACTAGTATAACTACTCTAGCTTTCTTTTGGGTTTGAAATTCTTGTAGTATCAATCTTTACTCTTTCATTTTTAGTCTGTGTGTCTTTGGAGGTGAGGTACATTTCTTGTTAGCAACACATAATCGGGTCTTGTTTTTTTTTTTTTAAAAAAAAACATCTGCTAGTCTGTGTCTCTTAATTGGAAAATTAAAACTATTTACCTGATGTGTTATTATTAAAGGGTATAATAACTGACCACATATAATACATGTTATTACAATAATAATACATGTTAATACAGTAAATGTACACTACGATTAATCCCTCTCAAAACATCCCCCTCACTTCAAACACTTATCTCATTGTTCTTGTCACTTTGTTTTAGAAGTTCTAAAAGTCCTCATTTATAAATGGATTCATTAGTTGTGACCAAATGTAGTGAATGCTGCTGCTCAGCGCTATTCAATGGAAAGACACATTCACAGAAGTACTACAGTGTGTTCTCATCCATCTTATTCACTGAATCTGGCACTATGCAAATTCTGCTTTTTCCTCAATGTTAAAATGGCCTTAAAAGGTAAATGTTTTGAATCTACTCAGTATACCGAGGCAGTCATGACAGTGCAACTAAAGAAACTCACAAAACAGCACGTCTAAAAATGTTCTAGAAAGTGTTAAGAATGAATTGACAAGTGTGTTCAAATCAAGGGGAACCATTTTGAGGGTGATAAATGGGAATATTTATACTGAATACAATTATTGGTCATTGCCTGATAAAAAGGTGTATGTATTAGTCTTGTACCTGTCCAATAAGGAGAAACAATTTAGGTTAGTCTGGAGAATGAGGTCTACAAATCTGAGCTAGCAGATCTGCCAGCGGTGGAACTGGCCCACATACACCAGCTCAATCTCCTCCATAGATGGGAAAGAAGGAGGCAGAAAAACCTGGGCTGTCTTCCCAAACTCTGACTCATGTATGGGGAAGTCCTGACTGTGGGCCACAGTTCCATAAATTATGAAAACTTGTTCTTAAAGGAATGGCAGGCCAGAATCTGTGCTTTGCTAAATTTAATCTGAATACCTTTTTGCAGAGTGGAGGTGGTTTGGCCTACAGTATATGGACAGGAATTAGAACTTGCAGTTGCCCCATCTTCCACAGGTCCCTGTAATAGGAGGCCGAGACTCAGACATGCTCCCATTATACGACCTCATGTGTCTGAACTCTTCTTGCCACAATAGTCAAATTTCATTCATTTTTTGCTTCCTGACATTTTCCTTTTTGACATTTCCTTCCACTTGGCTGACTAAGCTCACTACCACCTGGGTTTCTTGCCTTCTATATCTGTCTTATTGAGAATTTCCTAGCCTGGAGCTTAACCAGGCAGTAATTTAACTTCTCCGTGTCACAATCACCATTTTCCTGGATCCAATCTACGTAGTAGGGCCTGTACCCACTGCCTCACTGCAGCAAAGTGGCAGTTAGGCTCTAAAGATATAAAAGATGTGGGACTTTATGTTTTCCTTGCCATCTATTAAAGCAGATTTGCTTAAGAAAGCTACCTTCCCAGATATCCCATGTCTGTCTCCTTGTTTTACTGAGGTAGGGGGAGGCAGAGCTTCTAGTATGGATCCTCAACATAGTCTTGTCTAAGTCTGGAAGGAAATACTGGAAATTATCACTTCTGTCTCTACTCCCTTGGCTGAACTCGGGTCTCCTTTCTTTTCAATCTGTATCCCTGTCCAGAACGAAGGTCAACACTCACAACATTATGATACTGAGTGTCTGTTACTTCTGTTACTTTACTAATTTTTCTAAATACCAATAGTTCTGACTTTCACCTCATTTCTAGATTGCTCAAATTGAAGTCTAATTATTTCTTATGATTCCCCTATCTCCTCTCACAGCCAATTACCTGTTGGATTGGACAAATATCTCAGAACATCTTGTAAGTGCTGGCTGCCTCCTGTCCACCATTTCCTGGAATGCTCTAGGATTTTGAAGTGGTCCCAGAGTAGCCATGAAACAGAAGTCCTAACCTAACTGCAGCCATTTTATTCATTAAGGCTGCAGTCATTCTGTTCCCTGCCACTGAACTCAGGTAAATCATGATTTGTCATCAAATTGGAACTTCTGTGAATGCGCTTAAAATATCTTTGCTACATACAACCATGCTTACCATAAGATACCCTTTGTACCACAACCTTCAGCTAAAAGCTTATCTCATTCTTGTAACTTCTGTTTCCCACCCCAAAAATAAGACAAGCTCTCTGTACTAACCACCTCAGACTTTGGAGATTACTCCTCTGGGTTCTGCTAGTATCAATAAAACTTCTTTCTTCTGAGCTCCTGGCTACTGTTGATTCAATTATTCCTGCAATAGCCATAATACAAATAACACTACTGATTTTGGTATTTTGCTACATTTGTATCAAGAATTTTACTTAGTTTATTTGTGTTTTAATAATTTTTATGTCCAAGATGACATCATTTGCAAACACCGATAATTTGATTTTCTATTAGCCTTCCTTCCCTGGAGGTGGAGTCTTGTTCCTTTTTCTACTGTCAGAGTAAGGTGGTTAGAGACAGTCATCCACCACTTTATAACAGTTCTATGGTCTCAGTCCATAGGTAAATTTTGTTATGAACCTTTCTTGCATTCCTGACTAATCCCATTCAGTCATAATGAATAATCCACTTAATATGCATATGCATTCAATTTCTTCATATTTTGTTGTGGATGTCTGCACCTGTATTTATAAAGGATATTTGTCACTAATTTTGTTTTCTTGAGTTGTAGTTTCATGGCTTTTTCCTAAAGTTTTACCTCGTGAAATGAAATATAATATATTCTGTCCTCTTTTTAGGGAGCTTCAAGAAGAGATTAGTCTTAATTATTCAAATTTTTTAGGTATTCAATAATAAAGGCATGTGTTTTGACACTTTTTTTCATTGCAGGTATGTGATTATTGACTAAATTCTTAATTTCTTTATGACTTATTGGTATTTTTCTATTTCATTTGAGTCAATTTTAATTAGATTGTGTTTCAAGGAAATTTTTTTCATTTTTACTAATTTATCTGATTTGTTTGAATACAATTATTCATAGTATCCTCTTTCATAATTTTATCTCAGTAAAGTCAGTAGAAAGTTTTCACTTTAACTTTTTAATTTGTCAGTATTGCTAATTCATCAATTCTGGTGATATTTTAAAGCATTAGTTATTGATTTTATTTTGCTTTTCTTTTCTTGGCTTATTCCCACTCCAGATTTTATTATTTCCTTGTTTTGCTAGATTGAGTTTAAGTATGCTCTCTTTTTTCTATTTCATTAAAGTAGAAATTTGGTTTTTGATTTGAAATCGTTACCTTTTTAATGTAGGGATATACAGTTGTAAATTTCTATTTGAAACCTTTGTAATGAATATTATACTTCATTGAATTTTCATTTTCATATATGTTCCTGATTTTTTCATTTTGTGATTTCCTTGGTGATTCGTTAGTTGTTTAACAATCCATGGCTTAATTTCCATATATTTATGTATTTTTGGCTTTTTTTGTTATTGTTTTCTCTCTTGAACTTCTTTTGTCAGAGAAGATAAACTATGTGATTTCTGTATTTTAAATCTGACACTGATTTTGTTTTATTTTATGAAAAAATAAAACAAAATTTCATAACAAAATAATAAGAAAGTAACAGTAGTTAATGCACTGTGTATCATTACCTTCAAAGTAGTTACTAATAGCACAAGACATAAACCAAAAAGGATTCTTACAAAAAAGAAACAAAATATAACATTAAACTTGCTTTTCAGTGATCTAAGATAAACTACTAGTATAAATGGAACAAATGACCTTTTATGGGGAATGTTCTTGACATTATTTGGAGAACTGTACATAACCCTTAGATCTAGTTTATTTATTGTGTTCCTTATTTATTTCTTTCAGTATCTCTTTTCTCTTTGTTCTATCCATTATTGAAAATGGATAATGATGTCTCCTAACTTACTGTGGAACTGTCTTTATCTCTTCAATCCTGGTATTTTTCCTTCACATATTTTGAGGATATATCATTAGTCACATAAATAATTATAATAGTTATATATTCTTTCTGCAATGAAAGTTTTACTATGCATAATGTTCTTATTTGTCTCATACTTTTTTCTTAATTTAAGGGCTATTTTGTGTCTATTGACTTCTGGTTACTATTTGTGCAGAATATCCTTTACTGTTGTATCAATTTCAACCTACTTCTCTCCTTAGGTGGTAAGTGAGATTTTGTAGATAGCATATAATTGAGTTAGACATTCCATCTATTCTGTCAATTCCTTGTATTCGACTCCAAAATTTAATCCATTTATTTTAAATATAATTTATCATAAAGGGACAAATTTCTGCCATTTTTAATTGTTTTATATATCCCTTGTTGTTTATTGCCCATCATATTTTGGGCTGCTGCCTTCTACTAGCTTACTTGGTTTTAGTAGTGAAACCATTTTATTTCCTTCTCATTATTCATTATATCTATCTATCTCTCTATTATCTATGTGTGAATTATTTTTATTCATGTGGATTAATTGCATACACTAATGGAATTCAATATGGCATTTCTACACATGCATACAGCATGAGATGATTAAATCAGTTATTACCATTTGCTTCTTTTTTATATTTGTAGCCTCTGAGCTCCTCTATTCTAGATGTTCATAATATACATAATAGTTTATTTTAACTATAGCAATCCTTCAATGCTTCAGAAAACCAAAACTTGTTCATTCTATCTATGTTTTGGTACATGTTATAGAACATCCATTTAACCATTCAACTGACACACTCTTCAAATATCTGGTAATCACATATATAGATTCATTGTCAACTTTTTAAGACTTCCATATATGAGAGAAAATGTGTAGTATTTGTGTATCTTGTGTCTGGCTTATTTTCTTAATATAATGACCCCCAGTTCCATTACTTTTGTTGGCAGTGATAGGATTTCATTTTACTTTATGGCTGAATAATATTCATTGTGCATGTGTATTACATTTTTATATACTTATCCATTGATGGACTCCTGGGATATTTCTGTATCTTTGCTATTTTGAATAATGCCAAAATAAACACACAAGTGCAGGTATTACATTATAGATATATAGGATTAAGAAGTTTTGATATGCTATCCCCCATTAGGGCAACAATATAAAACGCTAATATATTATGTATTTCAAAAAAAACAAAAAAAATTATTTTCAATGACTTAACCAAAAATAAATAGTAAATGTTTGAAGATATTGGTGTTTTTAATCTGATTAAAATATTCATATATTTTGGAGTTACCACATGGAACACATGAATGTGTATTATTTTTACTTTATGTATACCAGTGAAAAAAATTGATTTTAAAAATACACAGTCTGTGGAATTCTGTTATAAATGTAAAAATAGACAAAAATAAGGGGTAAATATTGATTTTTTCTTGATTAAAATATATCACTGAGGAAATAAATCAGACACATATGCCTACATACAATATGGTAAGTCTCATTTGAGTAAGGCAAAGTACAAACAAACAGCAAAATAAAGGATGGATAGAAGAAAACAAGGGGACAGATCTCTTGCAAAAGGGAATGGGTCCAGGAGACCAAGGGCAAGTGGAGCGTGGAGCGGTAGAGGAGGTAAAAAGATTTAAAGTAGGCTATGTATAGGTTCAAAAACTCAAAATGATGGTAAACATTATATGTCATATATATGAAGTAAGAATAGTGATAGCAACAAGAATGAAAATGTGGGAAGGGAATTTTGAAAAAGAAGGAGAAAAGCAGGTGAGAAGGGAATTTAAATAAAGAAACAAGCTGTGCTATGTACATGTACCTACTTCCCAAGATGAATGTGAACTTCATATACAGCAAATATGTACTAATTTAAAAAAAGATATCTCCAAAGAAAATGAACACAAAACTTTGAAACTGAGATGAGAGGTGTAAAAATATGTGTAACACATGTGAAGTTCAGAGGATTTCTTGGGAGAATGTACACAAAATGAACACACAGACACACAAAGATCTACTCCCACATATTGTGGGTTGAATTGTACTTTCTCAAAATTAAATAATAAAATATTGACAACAGGTAAGTCACAATGTGGCTATATTTAGTGACAAGGGCTTTAAAGTAATTAAATTAAAAGAGGTCATTAGGGTAAACCCTGATCTAATATGATTGGTTTTTAAGATTAATATATTAGGACACAGACATACTCAGAGGAAACACTAGGTGAAAATACAGAAAATAAATGGCCTTGTAAAAGCCAGTCTCACCAGTAATCAGGCCATGCAAACTAACATCAGTATTAGGTAAATTTTATACCAACTGGACCTTATAAAATCAGATAATACAATGAAGAAAGTATGGAACAACAGGATCTCTTTTTAAATTTTAAAAAAGAAAATAGAATATAAAATGTATCTTTTCAACAATTTTAAGTTTACAATCAAGTGGCAATAGCTCATACTGTTGTACAAGGATTACTAGTATCAATCTTCAGAAATTTTTCATTTTTTCTTCTAGATTCACACTTGGAAAGTTGTATGATTCTGGAATTTTTCCACATGTGGTATGTTATGGTACCATAAAATTATTGTCTTTTGTTTCACTCACTTTTATTCCTAAAAATTATTGATACTGATCCCTGTTACTATTTTAGAAATTAACTCTGTTATAGCTTGTATATAGATGTCCCTCCAAAACACCATGCTGGACATAGGGTGTGTGATGCTGGGATTAAGGGTGCCCCAACCTAGATTGAATATAAGAGATGAAAAGAAGTTGCTTGCTTGCTGCTTCATTGTTCTGCTGCCTTCTGGCATGCCAATCTGCCTTGGAGACAGACAACTCTGAACTGAAACCTCTAGAAACTGTGAGTTCAATAAACTTTTCTTCCTTTAACTTTAGGTGTTGGGAATATTCTCTCAGCAATAAAAAAGAAACTAAAACAGTCTTGTTTCTTTTTATGTAGTCAATGCAGTTAAAACTTTGTCAATACTGAAGTTGTTTTCAGAATCAATTTATACTTGATTTCTCTTTATTTCTATCACTTTGTTATTTACCTCTGTTCTAGTCTTTGTTATTTTCTTCCTTTACTTAATTTTTTTTATTCATTTGCTCTATGATTTTTACCATAAGCCCCTTAGGTACTGTTCACTTTTTTATTCTTTTTATTTTGTTGTTTTGCTTATTAAACCCCAATATATCAACTGTCTCAATCTCAAGCCAAAGTAACTGATATTTTGTTCTACTTAAATCTGTTGTTGAACCCCTATACTGTGTTATACTTTTCAGAAAGAATTTCTAGGTAGCTTTTTTCATGATTTTTATCTCTGTTGATAGTTCTATTTTGTTCATAAAATATGATGACAGTGTTTCTGCACTTGAAAAAAACAACCGCCTCTCCCAGTCATTGCAGACTGATTCTATTCTAAGGCAGTACTACCCTAGGACATTTTGTGAGACCTAGAATGGGTTGGAGGTGAAGTTTAAAGGACTTCTCAAGGCTTTTTATGAGCATACATCATGAATGAGCTTGTGTGTGCCATTTTACTTTGCCCTACATGAAGTTTTTAAAAATGATTTAATACCCCAGAATCTCACCACAATTTCTCCTTGTACGTTTAATGGTGAATTACGTTTCCACCTCTAATCTGTTACCTTATACATCTCTGTGTCTGTAGTATCTGCAATATTCACAGCCAGGAACTACTACTTTTCCAATTGTTTGGGTTGAGACAGGGCCTCACTATGTAGACCAGGCTGGTCTTGAGCTTACTTTGTTCCCCAGTCTGGCCTCAACCTTGCAGTGATCCTCCCGCCTCAGCCTCTTACGTGCTGGAATTATAGGAATCCACAACCATACCTACCATGCAAATAATTTTAAAAATTGTTTCAGTACATGTTTGCAGTATGTGAAGTTTACCTTCATCTTGGGGAGTGGGCACATATACATAATACAGCTTGTTTCTTTTTTTTTAATCCCTTCCCTTTCCCCATTTTCATTCTTGTTGTTATTATTATTCTTATCTCATTTTTATGACATGTGCTGTTTACATTATTTACTTTTTTGTTCATTTATGTGGCATATTTTAATTCTACTTACTTCCCTTTCCTCTCTCCTTCTCCCCTTGCCCTAAGTATCCTGTACCCCTTCCATTTGCAATAGACCTATTCTAGATGCATCCATTTTCCTACAAATGTCTCTATTTATCATTCTTTACAGCCTCATTGTATACTATTATGTATAGATACCACATTTTCTTTATCCATTCATCTGTTGATGGGTATACCAGCTTCTTCCAGAAGTTAAATATTGTTAATTGTGTGGCCATAAATATTGATATACAAATACCACTGTAATATGATACCTTTAGTTCCTTGGGAAACACACCTAAAAGGGGTATTGTAGGGTCATGTGGAATTTCTAATTTTAATTGAGAAATATCCATACTGATTTCCATGTTTGTACTAGTTTACAATCCTACCAAAAATGCATGAGGGTTCCTTTTTCATCACAGTCACATGGACATTTATTATTCTCTAACTTCTTGATAATTTCCATTCCTTCTGGTACAAGATGGAATGTAAATGTTGTTTTAATTTGCATTTCTTTAATAGCCAGAGAAGTAGAACATTTTTGTATATTTATTGGCCATTTTAACTTCTGAGAAGTCTGTGTCCATTTCATTTGACCATTTCATGATTGGGTCTTTTATTTTAGGTGGCCTAATTTGTTTAAATTCTTTATATATTCTAGATAGTAGTCCTCCCTGTGAGGAATAGATGGTAAAATATTTTCACATTTTATATGCTGTCTTTTCACTCTAACAATTGGTTGCTTTGCTGTGCAAAAGCTTTTTAATCACAATTTTTGATACTTGCTGTTATTTATTGTGCACAGGTGTTGTGTTTAGAAAATTTTTTACATTTATGATTTTAAGTATTTTGCCTATTTTATCATCAAATAGGTTTAAAGTTTCTGTTTTAATGTTTAGATTTTTGATCCTTTTTGATTTTACTTTAGGTTAATTAACAGTGGGAGATATGGGTACAGCTTCAATCTTCTGCAAACAAATATCCATTTTTCCTAGCACCATTTCTTGAATAGGGTATTTGTCCCAAATGCATGCTTTTTGGCCCCTTTACCCAAGATCAAAGACCTCAATGTGTCTGGGGATATTTCTGTGTCTTGTGTTCTGTTTCATTAATCCACTTGTGTTTTAGTACAGGTACCATTTTTATCACTGTTGCTTTGAAATATAGTTTGATGTCAGGTATCATGATGCCTCCCCCTTTGCTCTGCTTGCCTAAGATTTCTTTGCTATTATGGGTCTCTTCTGGTTGCATATGAATTTTAGGATTGTTTTCTCTATATCTATGAAGATTGCTGATGATATTTTGAGTGGAATTGCATTGAATCTGTATAATAGCTTTTGAAGTATTGCAATTTTGACAATATTTGTATTTCCTATCCAGGACTAGTGGACATCTTTCCATTTTCTGATATCCTCTTCAGTCTCCTTTTTCGGAGTAGTTTTCTTTGCAGAAGTCTTTCATTTCCTTAGTTAGGTTAATTCTTAGTGGTTTCATTTATCTTGATGCTACTGTAAATGGTATTGTTTTCACAATTTCTTTCTCATTGTGTTCATTATTGGTTTACACAAATGCTATTGAATTTGTGTTGATTTTTGACTCTTGTTTCATTCCTGAAGTTGGTTATTAATTCTAAGAGCTTTTAGGTGAAATTATTTGGTTCTTCTCTGAAGAGTACTGTATTATGTCATGTGAAAATAATTAGTTAGATAACTTCCTTTCCTATATGTATCCTTTTTATTTCTTTGCTTTGCCTGATTAATATTTCAAGTACTAATTTGAATAAAGGTGATGATAGTTGGCATCCTTGTCTTCTTCCTGATTATAGAGGAAATGCTGTTTTCCCCCCATTTAATATGATATTGCCCATTGGTTTTTCATAGGTAGCTTTTAGCAAATTCATGTATGGTCCTACTATACATATATTGTTCAGGGTTCTAATAAAGAAAATTAATTTGTTTTTGTCAAAAGCGATTTCTTTTTTTATTTTGAATTGAAGAAAGCAAAACAAAACAAAAAATTTCAAAACAACATAATAGGAGGGTAAAAATGATTAATAAATTACGTATTGATATCTTTAAATTAGTTACTCAGTGTACAAGATATCAGCATTCAATTCTCCAAATATTACCAGCAGAAAACTTTCTCTTCAATGAACTAAGCAAAATTAGTAGTGTATCTATTTTAACTATCTTATATATAAATACAATATTTTTCTTTTCCCTTCTTTCTTTACCCCATTCCCTCATCCCAGTCTCTCTTTCCTTTTGACCAGTTTCTTTTTGATTCACCATATCTATTGTACATTTTGGATCTTATTTACTCTTTCAGTTTTTCACATTAGGGAGACAATACGATGTTTACACATGTGCATCTGGTTAATTTCACTTATGAGTATTTTCTCGAGTCGCATCCATTTACCTATAAAAGTCTCCAGTTTATCCTTCTTTATGGCTGAATAGTACTCCATTGTATAAAAATACCACATCTTTTTTATCCATTCCTTGGTAGATGGGCATTTGGGTTGTTACCAAGATCTGGCTATTACAAATTGTGCTGCTCTAAAAAAGGTTACACGTATATCGCTGTGGTATGATGTTTTTAATTCTTCTGGGAAGATATCCAGAAGGGGAATATTTGGATCAGATGGGACTTCCAATCCTAGTTTTTTGAGGAATATCCACATTGATTTCCATAGTGGCTGTACCAGGCGACACTCCCACCAACAGTGAAGAAGGGTTCCTTTTTCCCCACATCCCCTCCAGCATTTGTTATTAGTTGATTTTTTGATAATAGCCATTCTTTCTGAGGGAGATGGAATTTCATTATTATTTTAATTTGTATTTCTCGAATGACTAGTCATGTTGATCTTTTTTTTTTTGTATATATATTTCCACTTGTATTTCTTAATCTGAGAAATGTGTATTCATCTCAGATGCCCATTTTGGGAGTGGGTCTTTAAATTTGGTAAGTCTGATTTTTTTGAGTTCTTTGTATGTTCTTGGTAGTAATCCTTTGTCTGAGGAACAGCTGGCAAACATTTTTTCCCACATTGAGTGATGTCTCTTCACTCTGTTGTTGGTTTCTCTTGTTGTGCAAAAGCTTTTTAACAAGATGAGATCCCAGTTGTTGATTCTTTGATATAGTTCTTGTGCGGTTGAGGTTTTAGTTGTAAAGTCTTTGCCTACACCAATGTCTTCAAGGGTTTTACCTCTCCTACCTTCTAGAAAATTTAATGTTTCTGTTTTAATATTTAGATCTCTGGTCCATTTTGAATTTAGTTTACTGCACAGTGAAAGATATGGCTCTAGTTTTAATCTTCAGCATGTGCAGAGCCAGTTTTTCCAGCACCACTTATTAAAGATGCTATCATTCTTCCAGTAAATATGTTTGGCACCTTTGTCAAAGATAAGGTGGCTTAGTATGC